>OZ023213.1:38208915-38434680 GCA_963995525.1 Escarpia spicata
CTGTGCTGGAGGGTCGCCAAAAGACGGACCAGACTTGGCGGCACGAGGTGACAAAGTGATATGTAATGTTTCTATCTGTCCCTCTGTTTCTCTGTTTCTTTGTATATCTGTTATTTGTTTGTAATTTTAATACAAATCATATATAATTGAAAAAGGAACCATGCTTCTTTGTTATTGCTTATATTTGATTATATGTTTCAGATATTGTAGGTGAATATATTATTTGGCTCAATCAATAAAGGACGTTAATACGTTCAGAGTTAGGTATCTTTAGCCACGAGTTGTACGTTACAAACATCAATTGTGCGTCGCTCCTCATTATTGAACTTCCAACGCCTCTCTGATAGATTGTTTCATGTGATTCATTTTAGTTTGTATTTATATTTCACTTTCTTCTTGCTCTGGGAAACTCCATTGCGGCGACGACATCGACGGCGACGACGACGGCAATTTAATAATAAAAATACAAGCAAAGTGCATATTATGTTTTGCAGAACTTTATTCGAGTTGAAAACTATGACATTACGCTGTTGACTGTCCAAATACGTCATGTTCAGGTTATTGAAGCGTCGATAACTCATTCGTCGTTCTTCTACTCTGTGGGAATGAAAATATCGTACGCAAATCAGATGGCATCATTATACAGAACACCGGCTGCCTAAAGTTGGAGAAGGATACAGGGTTTTGGAATTGTGTATATGGAAATCCCACTTGAATATCTTCAACTCCGGTTTTCTGGGTGACTTCCTCTTGATTGTCTGGCCAAACGTCGGATCGAAAGTGATTTGTTTATTTGGGATGTACTAAGAGAGGTATTATATACATCTGGTGACATGTAACTCGTAGTATTATAATCATAAATTGATGACCAGATTGAAACAAGTGGTAGGCTAGAATAGCATAAAACAAGTTAGTATTTAAATTGTTATGACAAATCCGTAAGACAACTTACTCTTATAGCAGTAGTCACCGCGTCTTCTGTATCGAGGAGAGCAGAACTTGCGTGAGCTACGGGAATAAAGAACAGTTCATCATGACAATGATGGTACATGCATGCGCACGTACGCACGCAAGCACGCACTCACGCACATAGCTACAAACACTCACGCACACAGATACAAACACTCAAACACACGTACACGCGCACGCACATGCGCAAATACACGCGCAAAAAAACACACACACACACACACACACACACACACACACACACACACACACACACACACACACACACACACACACACACACACACACACACACACACACACACACCCACACACAGACACGTTAGTCGACAAATTAGAAAGTACTCTCAAATCAACATACCCTAGTTTACACGCAGAATACTTTGGCCCAAACACGAAGAACCCTCCGCAGAATCCAGGTAAGTCTGCAATACAGACGCCGTCATACAATTTTTTTATTTCTAAACATGAAATTGGCTTCGAATTGGCTATATTGCTCGGCTATTTTGAAGTAATTCGTATAATTCAGATGCTATCTATTGGCGTGTACACTACACTAGTCCATGACTTAGCTGTAGAAATATCGTATTATACTATAATAATAATAACACAAGTTTATTAGCAACTCAACTGAGTTGGATTGACAGTATACAATAAAATACAACTATACACTGGAACGTCATACAGTATTAATACACTGAAATGTCATACAGTATAAATACCATCCTTTTGCCCTTCATTCGTTATTGGCAGTTGTGTAATCCCCATGGTATAAAGGAGTTACGGTATCTGTTTGTTCGGGTTATTGGCAAAGGGTACACATTACTCTGTCTGATGTCATATTTGGTATGCCTTTTGTCAGGCAGCAGATAGTTTAATCTGTGCGTACTAACTTTAATCTTATAGAAATATTTTTGGCAAAGGCAGTCCCGTCTTGCTTTCAATGTCTCCAATTTAACATACCTGAGTATCTCGGCGTAACTTGTTGCAGGAAAAATACACTTTAATGCTCTTTTTTGTATCATTTCAATACTGTCAGATAAATATTGTGGCAAGTTAGTGTGCCATACGGGGCATGCATATTCTAAAACAGGTCTCACAACACTGACATATATAGTGACCAGATCATTCTGGCTAATTCCTATTCGCTTTAACTGATACAACATGTACAATCGTTTCCCGGCCTTTTTCACAATATTTTCGACAAGCTTATTCCATGTCAGATCCTGTGAAATTGTAACACCTAGAAGTTTGGCATGGTCTACTTGATCTAAATCTTTTCCATCGGTGGTTATATTCGGGATAGTGTTTCGAAAATTGCGGTCTTGTGCAAAACAGATGATCATCTCTTTTGATTTTCCTAAATAAATTTTCATATCATTCTGTTCTGTCCACTTAGCGGCAACGTCAACCGATTCTTGTATAACAGATACACCCTTTCTGTCGCATACTTCGAACAAAGTACTGTCATCTATATATTTATATAACGGAACAGGCGTTTCTAAATCATTTATGTAGACTAGAAAACATTTAGGTCCAGACAGTGTTCCTTGTGGTACTCCCCCATTGGGGTGACCAGGATGCGAATATTCATTTCCTATTTTTACTTGTTGAGTTCTGTCCAGTAAAAATGTTGCCATCCATCTTATAATATGTGAAGGCAAACCATACAACTGTAGCTTTTCTAGTAACAAATGATGATTAATAAGGTCAAACGCTTTGCTAAAATCTAGCATTACAACACGGACATACGAGTCCAATTTATCAGTCGCCTCATACCATGTGTGTATCATTTCGACAAGAACGTCTGTTGGGGAAGTTCCACTAATTCCACCAAATTGCTTAGCATCAATTTCTCCTTCAATTGTGTCATCCACCCATTTCATTATTATTGATTCAAACACCTTAGCAGCTATTGGAGTTAGTGAAATTGGTCTAATGTCTTTTTCAATCGACACAGGTGGGTTTGGTTTTGGTAAAGGTATTATGTTGGCCATTTTCCATTCCATAGGGAGTACTCCTTCTCTTAGAGACTTGTTAAAGATAGCAGTTAATGGAGGAGCGAGGACGTTTGCGTGATTTCTTAACACCCACGCAGGAATGTTATCAGGCCCAGTAGCCTTGTTCACCTTAACATTCTGTAAAGCTTTAAAAGTAGTCATTACATCGATGACATACTGATCTGGCAGTTCCTCGTTTACTGTGAATATTGTGTGATCCTTATTTAAACGAGGTAAATGTTCACTTACAAGATACAAAAAACTCGTTCATTCTACTGGCTAGTAACGCGCAATCACCATTCGTTGTTTTGTTAGCAAGACCTTGCATGCATGAATTGTCATTTGTTTTAAGTCCCATTATTTTTTTCATGTTTTTCCACCAATCGTGGGAACCTAATTCATTCAGTGCTGCAATTTGTGTTTGATAAAAATTGTACTTAAGTTTCGAAGCGGCGCGGTTAACCTTATTACGCAATAATTTAGCTTGGTTCAAATCACCACTCATGTGAGCGCGCTGTCTTTTACGTACTAATGCTCTAAACCAGTCTATAACCCATGGTTTATTAGCTGTGTGCCGTGTCACGACCTTAGTAGGGAAGCATATTTCCATGAGGTTGCAAATAACAGTTTTATAATATAAATACTGATCTGCACATGACTCCAGCCTAAATAGTGGTTCCCATTTAATGGCAGACAAAGCCATAGCGAATGCGGCTTTTTCATTTGGCCCCATACACCTTACGGTTAAACGTGTCACACACCCA
Source organism: Escarpia spicata (assembly GCA_963995525.1). NCBI lineage: Eukaryota > Metazoa > Annelida > Polychaeta > Sabellida > Siboglinidae > Escarpia > Escarpia spicata. The sequence goes on from OZ023213.1 coordinate 38,212,648, forward strand.
GTGTCAACTAAACGGTTACATTTTGGTTTAAGCAACACCATGTTGTGGTCTGATGACCCAAGTTCGGAAATAGTAACAGGCGATGTATATACCTCCTCCATGTTCGTCCATATTTTATATAATATCGCCTGTCCCCGTGTTACTACATTCACTACTTGGACAAATCTATAATGCGTTTTCATAAAGTTGTCATGCAACTGATTGAAATCCCCAGTTACAATCACACCACATTCTGGATGTCTGCGTACCATGATATCTATGCACGTGATTATATGGTCACGTATTTTCAAATACTCCGTCTTTGGAGTGTAATATATACATGCTAACAATATACATGAACATTTCCTAGGCATTTTTTTCGGCATTATCTTAATCCATATTACCTCTAAATCGTGAGCCTCCATACCATTCAATCTCGTATACATTAAGTCATTTCTAATGTAGCAAGCTACACCTCCGGCTCGTCCATGACCTCTATCTTTCTTCTCCAAGCAAAACCCTTGCATAATAAGGCTATTAGAATCCATACACTCTTTAAACCATGTTTTACTAACACATACAATCGACACATCATGTGTTGCTACAGTTACTTCCAGTTCGTCCATTGTTTCACTGCTCAAAGACCTGGCGTTTAAATTAATTAGGGAGGGCAGATCCCATTTGCGTTTTTGCTTCCTGTAGGATTGGGAACACAATACCACGTTGTATTAGAGTCCAGTATAATATAATAATTATTATTAGTAGTTTTTGATTTTGTAGTAATAGTAGTAACAGTAGTAGTACAACGACATTAGGGTGTTCACAGTTACGCCAGGTACCCGATCTAACGAGCAACGTTAATTAACCTATCCATCACATGACCTGTTGCCTAGCAAAATGTCCGCCAAGTCATCAGAAACAACACGTCGAGCTTTAGGAAATTACTTCCTATATTTTGTAAACAACCTGGCCCTAAAGTCCAACGTTAACAACAGGTAACCGCTACATTTAACCGACACAATGTTGAACTTACGTTTATTGACGCACACGTGGAAGAAACCGAATATTGTAACATTCTGCCTTCTCCGCAGAAGTATCTCGTCATTTCAAAACGGTGTCTCGTCCTGCAAAGGAGTACTTTTATTAGACACATATTTCTATAATCTACATTTTATGTTACTATGTTAATGTAATATAAGCTACTGTGATGTCCCGTATAACAAGTGACACATAGTACCTTATAAAACGGAGCTTACTTGCTGCAAGAGTGTCGACGTCGCCAAAAGCCGCATCGACCCTTCTTCTGGTACGTGACCCATTTCAGTTTGTGACATGGCGGCTCCACTGGGACCCTCTTTTTCGGATGACAGATTCCACAGAGTAGGTCCCTCACTACAAAACATTACAATGTTGAGGACTGCTATCCCCATAACGCTCTATCTACTCTCTGTCTGTCTGCCTGTATGTCTGTCTCTCTATCTATGTCTGTTTGTATATATCTCATGCATGCATGCATGTATGATGTGTGTTTGTGTGTGTGTGTGTGTGTGTGCGTGCGTGCGTGGGCGTGTGTGTGGGTGTATGGGTGTATGGGTGTATGGGTGTATGGGTGTATGGGTGTATGGGTGTATGGGTGTATGGGTGTATGGGTGTATGGGTATATGGGTGTATGGGTGTATGTGTGTATGTATGTGTAGCACTTCGAGCTATATTCGAGGCTATATTTGGCGGAGATAGATCGTAGAAATTGGTGGTGCAGAAAAGTTGATAAACAAGTGGAATTACTGATTGATAAGTATTATTCTTGCCTTAATATCATTCATAAAGTTAGAATAAACATATATTGAGTAGCAGTTGTGCGTAAAGTTAGTTAGTTAAAGTATTTTAGAACACCTTAGTATAGTGAGTGATAATAGGTTAACTCACTTAGGCGGCTTAGCCTTCGATAAGTTGTAAACAAGATTTAACAAACCTGATTATGTGGTAGAATATATAGGAGATAAAGTAACCACCATCAAACTACTTACATAAGATAATATCTGTGTAAGCCAGTACTTGCTAGATATTTTGATTAGGTAGCATTGTTGTTAAAATTAAGCAAGGGCGATAGTCGGGCGGCGTATCCTAAATAGATAAAGCAGCCTAACATAACGTAATTGATTGTATTTAAATTAGGTCACTACCGGTAATGTTAGCGTTCATGTTAGAATAAATAGTCGGCTGTGTAATTGAAATTTGTAACCTAAAGTGTGCTGTAGTACACAGGAAACAGTCTTTATAAAGACTAAGTTAGTTAAGTTATTAAATAAATTCTGATCGGGATATGGCGCCTTGCAAGCGGCAAGTCAAGGCAAAGCGACACTTGGTGTGCGATCACTGTCACAGCTGGGTAGATTTTGCATTGTCCGGGTGTGGAAAGTCATGGGCAGAAACCATGGAGGAAGGATTCACCTTTCAGTGCATTGGGTGTTGGAAGGTGGAGTGTCTGCAGAAGGAGATAGTTAGGTTGACAGATATTGTGAAGGGAATGGAGATGGGAATTAGCAAGGAGGCAGGTCAAATGGAGAGAGACGACAGGGAGAGAGGCGAGAATACTGCAAGACTGAAGGAGAATAGCAGTGACAAGAAAACTGAGGAAAGGAGATTGAGAGGAGGGAAGGTGATTGGAGGGGAAGAAATTGGAAAATCGGCAACAGAAAATGTGATAAGCGTGAAGGTGACAGGGAAGAAAGTGACCGTAGAGAAGGAGGGAGGGAAGATGGAACGGGAGAGGAGAGAGGAAAATGAGATGGGACGAAAGAAGAAGGGACGAAAGGAAGTGAGAGCAAATGTGATAGAAGAGAAGTCGATAAAAGGGACGCTGACAGGAGGAAAGGTGACAAGTGAAAAAGCGATAGGAAAGAATGGATCGGAAGAGAATGTGACAGGAGAGAAGACGACAGGGGGGAAAGACAATAACCAGATAGATGCAAACCGAAGAAGGAGCTATTCTAAGGCAGTGATTGAGGGGGCAATGAGGAAAGAGAGGGTGTTTATGGGCGACTCCATTATGAGAAAGACGGACAAGACACTGAGCGAGGGGAAGGACGTCGTTATTTGTTTACCGGGGGCTAGGATTGAACATGTAATTGACAGGGTAGAGAAGGTATTGGGACATGGCAAGGGGGCGTCTATACTGGTACATGTAGGAACAAATAATGCAGACAGGGAGGGAACAACTGCGATAGTACAGAAGTATAGACAGTTAGTGAGGAAGCTAAAGAATACGAGAGTTGAACAGGTTATTTTGTCAGGAATTTTGCCAGTAATGGGAGGAAGGGGGGCAACGTATAGAAACTGCAAGAGGATGGCGATCAATGCACTAGCTGAGTAGATGTGTGAAGAAAAGGGTGTGGGATTCACAGATTTATGGGGATACTTTGCAGCTTCAAAGGGAAATGAAATCCTTGGATTAATTACGCGAAACATAACGTATAAGGAAAAAGAGTTAATAATACCGCTGTACGAAACAATAGTTAGGCCTCATTTAGAATATTGTTTTCAAGTGTGGAGGCCATATCGCAGGAAGGACATAGATATGCTAGAAAGAGTGCAGAGGAGAGCAACTAAAATGATACCAAATCTGAGGGATCTTAGTTACGAAATACGCCTAACAAAATGCGGTTTAACAACACTAGAGACCAGGAGATTGAGAGGAGATCAGATAGAAGTGTTTAAAATATTAAAGGGTTATGAAAATATTGATAGAAATATGTTTTTCTCAGTTAAGAAAGATAGAAGGACTAGAGGACATGAACTTGCATTAGCAAAGTAGCAGAGTAGATTGGATATAAGAAAGTTTTCATTTTCACAAAGGACTGTAAATGAATGGAACAGATTACCTGCTGATTGTGTGGGTGCTAGTAGCGTGAATATGTTTAAAAATAAAATTGACACATACCTAACACGGGCGGGATACACATAGATAAAAGGGTCGGACTCTCGATAAGCCAAAGGGCTTCCTTGTCCACCTGCCACCTAGAGTTAATTCTCTGGGTGGCAATCTTGTTAAATCTTGTTAAACTTGTGATCAAGTCTGCATGCAAATGTGCATGCGTAAATGTGTGTGTACATTTATGCGTATATGCATGTACAGGCTGTATGTGTATGTATGTTACTTAAACAAAAGAAGACAAATAAGTGTGTTTATGTGTATGTATGTATGTAATATTTCATGTGGTGTCCCACAGGGTTCGATCTTGGGCCCCAAACTATTCTTTCTATACGTTAATGATATGTGTAACATATCTAAACTAAACGAAACAGTATGTATCGTAGTGGACCAGTTACATGTTATTAGGGAATCGTATGCTCAACAAAGAAGTTAATATAAAAATACGAAATGTTAGTATCGAAAGAGTAAGGGTCACCAAGTTTTTGGGTGTGTTTATTAATGATCTACTACATTGGAAAGCTCATATAAAATACGTACAATCAAAGCTTTCAAAAAGTACTGCAATAATGCATATGTGCAGGCATCTACTTGATAAAAATGGAAGACGTATTCCATACAGTTATCTCTTTTTGCCGTATTTAAATTACTGTACAGAGATATGAAGAAACACGTACCCAACAAATACTAACTGTATTTTCTTATTACAGAAAATAGTAATCCGCATTGTATTTGGTGCAAGACCGTTGGATCATGCAAACTCACTTTTCAACAATTACATGTTCTAAAATTTCCAGATATCATAGAACTGAAAACATCATTATTTATGTACAAAGCTTACTACAGCGGTTTGCCATCAAATATTCAGTGTTTGTTTACTAGACGGGAAATGGCGTACTCAATGCGAGCTAATCATGACTTAGAACGACAGAGAGTTTGTTCTACCATGCGATCAATGTCAGTAGTAGGTAAGTGGCGTATGCCCCCGTGCATAAAGGTTATGCACTGATATCAAAGGAACATCAAAGGATTTTGACCCCCTATTAAAACTTCACTCATACTAATAAAAACAACATCAAAGGGGTCATTAAAAGTTGACTCATACTAATAAAAAGTCCTCTTATCTTAATTGGTCTGATCTTTGACATCTGCACTAAAAAAAAAACATTTGATTGATTGCCCACCCACCGCGGTAATGGAGTACCCAGCTGCCCTCTAAAGGCTATGTGTGTTGTATGTGTGCTCTACGTCCTCTAGTGGTGTTGTTACGAACCATGAAACAGGCCTATGGAAGTGCCCAGGACCGCTTAATCACCGTTAGAATGATGTTTCCGCCAGTGGTTTGCCGCCCGTTGTTCTAAGTACTTACGTGGATTGAAGGTATCGGTAAAACCCTACATAGTCACTACATATTGCGTACTGTATAAAAGCCCTACGGTTATAACCGTTAAATAACCATAGGTCTGACGTATGTGATATCGGTGCCCCTAGCTGCTGAGCCAGTCGTAGCGCGGCTCCTACTAATAAAAAATCTGTGCTAGTTAAACGGCTGCCGCGCTGTTAGTGTGGGCCGCTGGCAGCGGCCGCATGCCTGGCTGGCCGTGAGTCGTGACGGATATATGCTGTTTTCTAGTAAGCTGTATTTACAGCGTAGTGCGGCTTTCGTGCACTATAGCGTTTCATAAACAAGGCTGTTTTATCGCCAGCTAGTTGGCGCGTAGAAAGGAGAGGGCGTTTATACAGTGGCTATATGCATAGGGAAAACAAACGAACAGTTATATAAGTGATTGTGATTAACTAATTCCAGTTCTTTAAAGAAAAGTCATCCGGTAACGGCGGATGTCCGTAAATGATTGGGCGAATTTCGGGTGGTGGATTTCCAAAGCCATTGCGGGGCGCCTCGTTTGGTGGTGTCGGCGTGGTCCATAGTTGATCATCCGACTCTGACTGGTCCCACCAAAGCCGGGTGCGTCTTGGTGATCGTGGCATGCCGCGCACGGTGGCTGTGACACGTTTCGTCTGCCGTGCCTGTAAGGGCGGTGGCGTAACGGGGGGCGTTCGACGTCGGGCAGTCTGGAGACGTGATAGTGGGTTTAACCGGAGACGGCGCCCTAGCTTTAAGTATGTAGCCTCGGCCCTGGGGTGGTGGTGGTCTATAGGGCGGCCAGGGTAGGTTTGGCGGCAATCTGTGAATAGAAAAACATTGAATAGAAAAAGAATATTAAATAAATGAATGTTAAAAAAATTTCCGTGTATATAGTTGAGTGAATGTTGTTTTGTTTGTTTAAGAGGTCGTGACATACCTGGTGAATCCGTGACGCGCTTGTTGGTGGTTCTTTAGTGCGGCGCTAAACTTTTCGTACGACGCCATATTCGCCTGTGAATGGAATGTTGTTTACGACGATCGCTGTTGCCGCTTCTACGAACGCGTGATGAACGACACGTAGACAGCGTTACGTAAGCCGTTATCGACCGTTTTGCGTAATGTTTCAAAATCGTTTAATGAAAATCTAAATGTGTGAAAGTAAGCGTTTTATAAGAGAAACCGGAACTCGGGAATCGTGTGGTGTTGTTGTATTAGAAAATTTCGCTCTAAAGAAGCGACTTACGGTGAATGCACTGACATGACCGATCAATGTTTTCTATTGTCAATAACCTTGGCAGACTCGACTGTTTTGTGGTGCACGTGGTCAGGCGCATGCGCGCTCTTCACTAGACTCGTATAAATCGGTAGGCTGAAAATACTTCTGTATTCACTCGTTGTCGTTGTATTAACGTTGTTTCGAGTTCTTCAGATCACAATGGCGGAAGAGGGCGGCATACTTCCAAGGAAGCGTGGTCATCTCGTAACACCAAAGGGTGCTAGCATGAGCCTCTCTGTTGTAGTGCCCTCTGTCATATCGTAGCCCCCAAACAGTGCTAGCATGAGCCTCTCAGTTGTAGTGCCCCCTGTCATCTCGTAGTCCCCAAACAGTGTTAGCATGAGCCTCTCAGTTGCAGTGCCCTCTGTCATCTCGTATCATCAAACAGTGCTAGCATGAGCCTCTCCGTTGTATTGCCCCTGTCATCTCGTAGCCCCCAAACATTGCGAGCATGAGCCTCTCTGTTGTAGGGCCCCCTGTCATTTCGTAACACCAAACAGTGCTAGCATGAACCTCTCTGTTGTAGTGCCCTCTGTCATCTTGTAGCACCCAAACTGTGCTAGCATGAACCTCTCAGTTGTAGTGCCCCCTCTCATCTCTGAACCCCAGACAGTGCCAGCATATACCTCTCTGTTGTAGCGCCCCCTGTCATCTAGTAAGACCAAACAGTGCTAGCATGAGCCTCTCTGTTGTAGTGCCGTTCTGTCATATTGTAGCTCCCAAACAGTGCTAGCGTGAGCCTTTCAGTTGTAGTGCCCTCTGTCATCTCGCAACACCAAACAGTGCTAGCATGAGCCTCTCTGTTGTAGTGCCTCCTCTCATCTCGTAGCCCCCAGACAGTGCTAGCATGAGCCTCTCTGTTGTAGTGCCTCGTGTCATCTCGTAGCCCTTAAACAGTGTTAGCATGAGCCTCTCTGTTGTAGTGCCCCCTGTCATCTCTGAGCCCGAGCACGAGGGTGGAGGAGGAGGGGACGGCAGAGTTCAACTGCAAGGTGCGGGGCACGCCTTACCCCTTGTCAGTGGTCACCTGGAGCAAGGACGACATCCCCCTTGGTGTGAGTAACTCACACATGTACCATGTTGTCTGTGTGATCACACATCATGACGTTATGGTAAAAGTTAAAATTATTTAGGCCCCCTGTCATCGCGTAACACCAAACAGTGCTAGCACGAGCCTCTCTGTTATAGGGCCCCCTGTCATCTCGTAACATAAAACAGTGCTAGCATGAGCCTCTCTGTTGTAGTACCATTTGGCGGGGTACCGTGAGCGCAACAATGCCGCGGCCGACGCCGGGTGGTGATGCCGTGAACATAACAATGCCACGGTTAAGCGTATGGGGGAGCGTCAAATCTTCCGTGGGTCTAGGCGGGGGTGGTAGACCACATAGCATAAACGCTAGAGGCGCTACCGTCTACGTCATCATAGCATAACCGCTAAGAGGCGCTTCCGTCTACGTTATCATATTATATCCACTAGAGGCGCTACCGTCTACGTTATCATAGCATATCCACTAGAGGCAAAAGAGTGAAATTTTGTGAGTTCTACTGTGGTGTCCTAGCCTTACACACATGCACGCCGTCCCCACCCGACCTCGCCGCCGCAGAGGCGGCGCGCTCGCGCCGCCCTTCCCCGAAGTGGATATGCTATGATAACGTATGCCTCTAGTGGATATGCTATGATAACCTAGACGGTAGCGCCACTAGTCGATCGGTCATGTCAGTGCATTCACCGTAAGTCGCTTCTTTAGAGCGACATTTTCTAATACAACAACACCACACGATTCCCGAGTCCCGGTTTGTTTTATAAAACGCTTACTTTCACACATTTAGATTTTCATTAAACGATTTTGAAACATTACGCAAAACGGTCGGTAACGGCTTACGTAACGCTGTCTACGTGATGTTCATCACGCTGTAAGGAATTAAGCTTTGCATAAATTCCTAGTAATTATTTGTCCATGAAATATAGTAGTTATTATATAGGAAGTTATGTTAATAAGCATATGCTTAGATCAGCTTTAGTCTAGTAGCTTGTGTTCTTATAATTAGATCTGAGATACAGGATGTTCCCATAGGTTTAGCTCAGGTCATCTCCAAAGATAGCTAGGCTGGGCAATAGTTGGGAGATGAGTCAGTTGGCAGATAAGGTAATGCGGGTTCAGAGACCAGGTAGCCAGGTAGTGAGCCCGACTGTAGCGCGCCATATTAAGAAATGCAGAAGAGGCACTGACCAATGGGAATCGCGAGTCACTAGGAAGAGAAGGAAGTAGAGAGTATTTAAGGAAAGAGTAGTGCGCGATTGGGATTGGGGTTGGATTGAGAGAGGCTTTGGAGCAGAACCATGTAACATTATGTCTGGTTCCCACGGAGGACCAGTATTGATTGTACTGATCTGTATCATGCTAACTGTATGTATTAAAGTTCTTGAAACGAACAATGGAAAGTCTTCTGCGATAATTGAGTAATTAGAACCTTCCCCTGTGAGTATCTGATTTCTATTAGACAATGACACATTGGCTGAACTGAGTAGGTCGATGTCTAAATTGTCTAGAAAATCAACGCAGAGGAAGAACGTTGCAATACGTGGACAAATTAGAATACCGAGTCTACAAACGGAATAGGCAGATGCAACCAAATAACAGTAGACACCGGGCATTCTACAGTGGCGAGCGCGCCAGTTGAACTAAGACAGACAATGGTGAAATGATACAGACAGAGAGTTTCAGAAACTATAAGTTTAAACTGATTGGCGAGCGAAACAACGAGACGCGACGAACACGCGCCCAAAATACCTCAATGGGGGGAGGCAGACTGTCTCTACGGAAGATGCGAGACGAGCCATGGTGCCCAGTCTCAAGCTGGAGACCGCGCCGTAAATACATTCCCGCACCACTCACTGGACACACACTCGTGAGTACGAAAAAAGTTGTTTCCGCCTTGTGCAGCGCCGTCCACCATCAGAATTCGTAGTGACCGAACGCTTTTGTGAATAAACATTGAGTGACGCTACATGTGCACGACATTCACGTGTGGTTGCAACGATTCTAATGTGCTGGTCAACGCTGTGTTCGGCCTACAGTGAACAGATGCCCCGGCTTTGTGCGAAATGGCAGAAGAGGAGAGCCATGGGGCTGTTTATTTTTACATGCCAGCACCCGAAGCTAGCCAATGGCTACAGAACGTTGAGCCGACGGCTAGCTGCAAATAGCGCTCCTCTAGCGGCCACTGGACGCAGACGGTTTGCTGGACAGCTGTCTCAGTACCACCGTTCCACGATGAAAATAAACTGGACTGACTAGGAGAAACATGGCTGCGCCCAGAAATGTCAAGGCCACGAAGGAGCCGATGGACCAACGCAAGAAGAATGACGTCAGCCTGTTGAGGCCAAGCCAGTGAATATTCATGTTTCCTGAACGAAGGAAGGACGAATGCTAGGCACCGCTACGGACAACAAGCTTCACAGGACATAAGTTGAACATTGTTAAAGTTTTCAACGACCACTGAAATGGACTACGGATTTTTACGTTTATAAATTATACTTTTTCTTGATATATTGTACGACATGGCATATTCACATTATTCTGGTAAGATGCATTGCTTGTCTAATTCTACATCACACTAATAATACGAGGGTATCGGTATGATGTTTCATTGGATGCATTAATACGTACCGTGTTTTCATATTATGTACCTGACTTCACATCTTCGATATATCAAAGTTATATGTTGGTAAGGTATTTTTGTGTTGCGGGGAAAATTAATCGTAGTACGCTAATGTGTATGTTTAGATACGTCCGTTTACCTTAGGACAAGCGATATTCCTTATATCGCCGGAGCTCCACAGTACTAAACCAACTTTTTTCAGTGGTACGAGGTTTGATTCGAATTACAGTTAATTGTTTCATATGCGGACTTATTTTTAGGTGAGATTTTTTGGCAGTAATGACGTAATTTACTTTAGCAGTTATATATGATACCCTGTTTCTCTCTGAAACGTAGTAGTTGTTAATGTCTAATGTTGTACAGGCATTCTGAAGTGTAGAATTGCACTTGATTATTTAGTATGTAGTCACGCTATGCCATACTAGTGTTGAGTTGTAGGGCGGCAGATATCGTAATGGCTGTCTTTGTTTGGGTTATGGTATCTGGGCTATCCATCAAAGGAGTATGGTTTAGTTGCTGGCATGATAAGCCCGCTCAAGTTTTCTCGAATAAATGTTAAAGCGATCGCAATGCTGTTTATGTCGAATGGTAGATATTGCCCAACATATTTGTTGCGTAGGTTTTCCCGGATGAACATTAAAGTGATCATGCCACTGTTTGTCGCGGAGGTTGAGTAGGGATCCCAATGAGGAATTTGTGTAAGTTTTCCAGGATAAACGTTAGTGGTCATGACACTGTTTATCGTTGAGGTTAAGAAAGGTATGGTACAAAAATCCACTCCATGAAGTGTAGGAGGTGGTCCGCGGTAACTCAAGTCACTAGCTGCTATGCTATTTTGACGGGGTAATTCTCCTGTATTGAACAGGTTCCGTAATTATCGTTACGTCAGAAAATGCTGCATAAGATGGCATTGTCTGAAATCGATGCTTTGTCACGCATGTTTGCTGGGTTCCTCTAGGAAACAGGATAAGGAACATTGTGTGATTTGTGGGATTACACAAGAGGTTTGCTGTGCTTGCATACTTAGATTGTTGTGTTTTCTTCCGTGTGGTTGCTTTTCAGAGTAGTTACTTGATTTGCCCGTACATTGTTATGGTGTTGAACTGTGCAACTGCTTTTCACGCAGTTATTATGGATGGTGTATTGCGGTATTCAAATTACCGATTTGATTTTGTTTAATTTAGCATTTGTGGTCTATTAGGTTTTTTTCAGGGTTAATTCTTAATGGCGGATGTCCATGCTGTTGACGCAAGTGACATAGGGATTAGTTCACCAGTGACGTATAGTGACATTTATTGGCATGGTTATAGTAGGTTTGTAGTTGAACTAGTGTTATTGTATTTACCTTCACTGGCATAGAGTGGTAATTCATTGTTGTTAAGTGTCTTGCATATTGTTGGCTGGTTGCTTCTAGGCACTTACATATTACGTATAATACCTTGAGGTTAGTTCTTGTGACTATTCCGTCTTGCGTTTCTCCTTAATTAATTACACTCTTTGGTTTTTTTAAGTTAATAAGCTTCGGTAAGAATCGTGTAAGATTCTATATGTGTTAATTAGTTAAGTCGGGTTAATGCAGGATACTGGGGGACTCACAGAGGTAACTATGTTGTTGAGTGTTTGGTTTATTTCTTTTGATTTGTCAAAGTGTGTATTTAGCCTATGTTGGTGGACGAGCAGTTCATGTCAAGAAATTACTTAGTTTCTTTTTAACTGTTACGATATTAATCATGGATTAATATATATTGTGTGTGGGGAAGATGTAAGGAATTAAGCTTTGCATAAATTCCTAGTAATTACTTGTCCATGAAATATAGTAATTATTATATAGGACGTTATGTTAATAAGCATATGCTTAGAACTGCTTTAGTCTAGTAGCTTGTGTTCTTATAATTAGATCTGAGATACAGGATGTTCCCATAGGTTTAGCTCAGGTCATCTCCAGAGATAGCTAGGCTGGACAATAGTTGGGAGATGAGTCAGTTGGCAGATAAGGTAATGCGGGTTCAGAGACCAGGTAGCCAGGTAGCGAGCCCGATTGTATCGCGCCATATTAAGAAATGCAGAAGAGGCACTGACCAATGGGAATCGCGAGTCACTAGGAAGAGAAGGAAGTAGAGAGTATTTAAGGAAAGAGAGTGCGCGATTGGGATTGGGATTGGATTGAGAGAGGCTTTGGAGCAGAACCATGTAACATTATGTCTGGTTCCCACGGAGGACCAGTATTGATTGTACTGATCTGTATCATGCTAACTGTATGTATTAAAGTTCTTGAAACGAACAATGGAAAGTCTTCTGCGATAATTGAGTAATTAGAACCTTCCTCTGTGAGTATCTGATTTCTATTAGACAATGACACATTGGCTGAACTGAGTAGGTCGATGTCTAAATTGTCTAGAAAATCAACGCAGAGGAAGAACGTTGCAATACGTGGACAAATTAGAATACCGAGTCTACAAACGGAATAGGCAGATACGACCAAATAACAGTAGACACCGGGCATTCTACAAAGCGTTCGTAGAAGCGCCAACAGCGATCGTCGTAAACAACATTCCATTCACAGACGAATATGGCGTCGCACGAAACCTTTAGCGCCGCACTAAAGAACCACCAACAAGCGCGTCACGGATTCACCAGGTACGTCACGACCTTTTAAACAAACAAAACAACATTCACTCAACTGTATACACGGAAATTTTTTTAAACATTCAATTATTTAATATTGTTTTTGTATTCAATGTTTTTCTATTCACAGATTGCCGTCAAACCTACCCTGGCCGCCCTATAGACCACCACCACCCCAGGGCCGAGGCTATATACTTAAAGCAAGGGCGCCGTCTCCGGTTAAACCCCCTACCACGCCTCCAGACTGCCCGAGCGTCGAACGCCCCCCGTTACGCCACCGCCCTTACAGGCACGGCAGACTAAACGCGTCACAGCCACCGTGCGCGGCATGCCACGATCACCAAGACGCACCCGGCTTTGGTGGGACCAGTCAGAGTCGGATGATCAACTATGGACCACGCCGACACCACCAAACGAGGCGCCCCGCAATGGCTTTGGAAATCCACCACCCGAAATTCGCCCAATCATTTACGGACATCCGCCGTTACCGGATGACTTTTCTTTAAAGAACTGGAATTAGTTAATAACAATCACTTATATAACTGTTCGTTTGTTTTCCCTATGCATATATCCACTGTATAAACGCCGTCTCCTTTCTACGCGCCAACTAGCTGGCGATAAAACAGCCTTGTTTATGAAACGCTATAGTGCACGAAAGCCGCACTACGCTGTAAATACAGCTTACTAGAAAACAGCATCTATCCGTCACGACTCACGGCCAGCCAGGCATGCGGCCGCTGCCAGCGGCCCACACTAACAGCGCGGCAGCCGTTTAACTAGCACATATTTTTTATTAGTAGGAGCCGCGCTACGACTGGCTCAGCAGCTAGCGGCACCGATATCATATTTCAGCAATGTCAGACCTATGGTTATTTAACGGTTATAACCGTAGGGCTTTTATACAGTACGCAATATGTAGTGGCTATGTAGGGTTTTACCGATACCTTCAATCCACGATAATACTTAGAACAACGGGCGGCAAACCACTGGCGGAAACATCATTCTAACGGTGATTAAGCGGTCCTGGGCACTTCCATAGGCCTGTTTCATGGTTCGTAACAATACCACTAGAGGACATAGAGCACAAATACAACACACATAGCCTTTAGAGGGCAGCTGGGTACTCCATTACCGCGGTGGGTGGGCAATCAATCAAATGTTTTTTATTAGTGCAGCTGTCAAAGGTCAAACCAGCCGCTAGAGGACAGCTCCGCTGTACTTAGAACGTACCGCGGTGGGTGGGCAATCAATAAAATGTTTTTTATTAGTGCAGATGTCAAAGATCAGACCAATTAAGATAAGAGGACTTTTTATTAGTATGAGTCAACTTTTAATGACCCCTTTGATGTTGTTTTTATTAGTATGAGTCAAGTTTTAATAGGGGGTCAACATCCTTTGATGTTCCTTTGATGTCAGTGCATAACCTTTATGCACGGGGGCATACTCCACTTACCTACTACTAATGTCTCTTTGTGTAAAGGGAGTGCAATTATGGAATTCTCTATGTGATCATTTAAAAACTACTAATATTATACTGAATTTAAGCGTAAATGCAAGAACCTTTTATTTGAGAAATATACAGTTGTGGAAATCAAAAAAAATTATACACAACTATAACCATGCCATTGAGGAAACTACAATATGTGTAAAGATGTGTACTTATCACACACTTTAAATGTTGAATATATATATATTCCATTACATGTTTTCAATTATTGTAGCTAGATGGTTAGATGAATAGCACATTCGATTAATATAATATTGATGTCTCAATATACATGTACGTATGTATGTGTGTATATGTATGTATATATGTGTGTATATATATGTATATGTGTGTATACATATATGTATATAATCATATATAAATATATGTCAGGGGTAAGTTTACACAAAAATCAATGACTTCGTATTTACCCCCTTCAAACATTGTATATTCTCACTTGTATTGTAGTTAAACTTGTTTTGTTGTCTTGTCTTGTATACATAGTGTTATCAATGTTCTGAATAAACGTTCATTCATTCAATATGTACGGGTGTATGTATGCACGACTGCCTGCCCGCCTGCCTGCCTGCCTGCCTGCCTGCCTGCCTGCCACCCTGCTTGCATGGCTGCCTGCCTGCCTGCCTGCCTGCCTGCCTGCCAGCCTGCCAGCCTGCCAGCCTGCCTGCCTGCCTGCCTGCCTGCCTGCCTGCCTGCCTGCGTGCCTGCCTGCCTGCCTGCCTGCCTGCCTGCCTGCCTGCCTGCCTGCCTGCCTGCCTGCCTGCCTGCCTGCCTGCCTGCCTGCCTGCCTGCCTGCCTGCCTGTTTGTCTGTCTGTCTGTCAGTCAGTCAGTCTCCTGTCTTTTTTTCTCGCTCGCCCTCGCTGGCGTTTTCTTCCTCCACGACAATGATGATTGAATTGAATATGTGTTTGTTCAAAGAAAGCATTACTCACAGTGTCTCTTCTGTCGATTCATCACGTCCTCGTATCTGGCAGTGTCAGTGTCAACGTCTTCTCCCGCCTCCCTCACCTCGCGCTCCAGGCCGGCTTCGTCATCGACTTGCTCCGTCTGGGCCGAGTCCTCGGCAAGTGACGCCGCCAACAGACCGAGCAGACACACGACCACGACCGTCTTCATTCTAATCGTCAGTGGCACAAGCTTACCAAATATAAGAAAAAAATGTATATTTCTTGAAAGAAAATGTTGATAGGTGATTATTATACTCATGAAAAATTGAGGAACCAGAGACCATGAAATAGCGTTTGTGAAGGACCCGTAACGACCATTGAAGATTATATGCAGACGAATAGTAATGATTAATGAAACATTGTCTTTTATTGTGAGATGCAACAGAATATATATCCGACAAGATATACCAAAAGCTTTCTCGTCCACGTGACATATGGGTTTTTTTGCTCTGCGTATGAATGTTTTTGTGATATTCCGCCAACAAACTTGCTTCGAATTTTGAACGTAAGGACAAGTCGATTGTAAAAAAATGTATTCTCAGTGTACTGGACCTGCCAAACTAAATAATTGACTTACCTTCCTGCTCTCTGGTGATTCCGACTGCAAGCGTTGTCGTCAACTTGTCAGCATGCCCCGTCACAAAGACCAGTAGGCTTTTATAGAAGGAGAAGTTCGTAAAAAGCGACAACAAAATAAGGGAGTGTATGGAACGCGCAAAGGATAATTACGACGCATTTGGTGTGGAAAACCCGAATCGTTTATCACATATAGTAAAATTATCTCCTCAGGGTGTTGTTTAGTTTTTACTGTCTAAAGAGTTGCGTATCCCATCCATGCATCAACCAGATAATTATATTTGTCTAATGATTCTTGTTTGCTCCGCCTATGAGCTTAGTTTCCTGAGGAATAGGCGGTATAGAGGACTGTGATTGGTTTCCTGATGATAAAGGCGCTATTGAGGTCTTTGATTAGTTGATATAGACGCTTTAGAAATATATGATTAGTTTCCTGATGATATAGGCTCTATAGAGGTTTATGATTAGTTTCATGATTATATAGGCTCAATAGAGGTTTATAATTACTTTCCTGAGAATATAGGCGCTGTAGAGGTCTATGATTCTTATTACTGTTTGTATATTCGTAACATTTCATTCAGGTAGTTCGTAATAGTCGCTTTCAACACCACGTCTATAAGGTTCCTAGATTCTTGTTTTTTAACAAGTCACGATAAAATATGTCAATGTGATCCATAGGCAACATTCTATTCGTTAGTAATGACTTGATCTATTGTATCAAAAGTAGATCATAGATCTAGTAAGGTGAGAACAGTCAATTTGCTAGTATCCGTATTGCATACAAAGTCTTTGTGTATTTAAAAAGAGCTGTCTCAGTCGAATGAAATCGCTTATATGCAGATTGTTGTATTCTATGTATAAATATGTTCATGGAGACGTTTTGCAACCACATTTTCCAATAGCATAGAAAACCTAGATTAGCGATAGGACGGTAATGCTTTAGGGGTTTTGGACAGATTTTGTTATTTAATAAAAAGATTGACAATTTCATCCACAGCAAGATGTCACTGAGACAGTCATTACAAGTTGATAGAGATACTTCTGCATTTGTAGGTAAACGTGATATATACACCTGTTTGTCTTCAGCATACACGTAACGATTGATATTATGATTAGATTAAGGGGAAATCATATACAAAAAGTGCAACTAAGCAAGGAGATTAAGGTCAAGTAATAATATTATATAGAACAGACTAACTAAATTTACCCCACAATTGAGGGATATTAGTTATAAAAGACTTTTGACAGCACTAAAGATGCGGGGATTTTACCAGGAAGCCAGATAGAAGTTTTTGATATATTAAATGTATATAATAATGTTGATATAAGTACGTTTTTATACAAATATAGAACAAATGAATCACACAAAATAATGCCATTAAAGAAGGGCGGCTTAACCATAATTTAATAAAGTTTGGATGGTCAATAAAGACCTATCGTGTTCCCCATAGTGAGCGTCGACGGTAATTATAATTTGCCTAATCAATTGCTTGGAATTCTCTTATCTAGATGTCATCGTGTAGGAGTCGAATAGTTTTGGTAAGTGTACCCAGCTGCAAGTTGTGTAGTTGTTTTGTGGTATATTAATAACATATTTATTTTCATGGGTGAAGTAGGCTCTACCCGAGTCTGTATTGTGACACAAGCAATCACACATTTTTAGTTTCGGTTTCGTGTCGTATTTCATTCCAACTTTGGTTGTTGTTGCTCTTATTATTGTTGTAGCTGTTGTCGTTGTTGCTGCAGTGTTTGCTTCTGCTGTTGCTGGTGTGTTGGGTTGTCAATACCATATTCTGTGTTATACCTATTGCAGCAAACGCTGCTTCATTGCCTCATTAATTTTATTGTAACGATTTAATCCATATTTTATTATAGAAACAACCTAAAGTTACACGGGACTAGACAATGCGGGGGAGCATAATCTTATTTGACTGTCAGTATTTCCACAAATATCCCCTTCTAAAACTACTTCGATTTACCAATCAGTGATAACACAGCAGCGATGCACGCTAATCTCGTCGTCGTGGTCATGACGTTCGCCGCACCCCCCACTTCCCTTAGCAAAGCATTATAGAATTCTATACAATTCTATACTAATCTGTACTGTTCTATTGTAGTATATATAATTCTATAGAGTATATGCTACAGGAAATGTGAAATTTAACTTTTTTGCTCAATATTCTATACAATTTTATAGGAAAAATTATAGCATTCTATAGAAAATCTATAGATACTTTACTTTCTATAATATTCTGTATTCTGTTGATGTTGATGTGGACAACGACGACGACGTCGACATTGACGACAACGACCGGGACGACGACAACGGTTACGACATCGTTGACATGGACATTAACGACGACAACGACAATAATATATAACAGAACAAAGACATTATATTTTGCACAATTTTATTATGTGAGAACACTATGACATCGCACGAACGGTTTTCCACAGACGCCATATCCACGTCGTTCACGCAGCGTTGATTCGTCCGCCGTTCTGTTAACCTGTAGAACAGATATTGCCACAAGTAAACCTGTTGGTATCGTTACGCAGGATACCTGATTGTCAGAACACTAGTGACAATCAACGTGATTTATTTCTTAATTTCGAATAAGAACCGTTTTAAGGAGGCACATAAAACGTTATCACGTCTGGATGTATTTCAAATGTAATTACAGCGTTTGACAATAATGTAATGAGGTCGTTTTAAAAACATGACTACAACGTTTCGAAACCGGGTCATTAGAATATATTTATGTATGTTATTTCAACGTTTTAAAATAATATGGTAATGTTATAAGAGCGTCATTGTAACATATCTAAACAACGTAAAGAGATCATTTTTATACGTAGCCATTAAGTTACAAAACAGTACTCTAACATTTTAAGACAACGTTTTAAACATATTTCTGTTATGTTTTAAAGTAATGTTTTACTGTGTTTTAAAATTACATCATATTTACGTTTCTAAAATATAATTACAACGTATTAAATAACGTATTGACAATCAGCAGAATCTGATAGAACTAACAGAGAAAGGGAAAGCGATCAGAGCCATATCGGTGAATCCATTTGTGAAGCTGAAACAGCATTAATAATAATAATGCAACAGAGTTCAAATGTACGTTTACTAATGAATGTAGTCCGCGCAACACATCAGACTGAAACAAACATAACACACACGCACGCAACCTAACGCTACTAAGGTAAAATAGAAAATAAACATACCCCAGCCTGCACCCAGGGTAGCTGTACCCAGTCATGAAGAATCCACCGCAGACTGATTCATCTGAAATACAGACGTCGCTATATATTCCCTGTATGTTACACATGGTTGCGGCTGCGAAAACCAGCTGTGAACAATGTATGTGTAAACTGGCGACTAAATACAACATTTATTCATGTAATACATGCGATAGTTTTTCGCGTGTGCATTACACAAGGAATGTCCTCGTCATGACCAAAGAATACGGGACCGCCGGAAGAACAACGGTCTGGGCAATATTATAGAGTTGATGAGGTTAAACTGCCGTTCTACACATAGTAGGAAACACTCCAGGCTAGCGCAGACGTAAAGTGAATATAGCACTCCTACGATTGCCGGGATAAGAGATAAAGAAACATATTCACTACGATATATTAATGGGTTTATACAAATGTATGGGCACACGTACATGGTCAAATTCGTCAAAACGATGTACAATGCATAATTCGCATTTTGACTTCTCATACGCGACCGATTTCCATTCGCGTCATGCATACTTCACCGGGTGACCGGGCCTCGGGTGAAACATTCCACATTTGTATTCCACATTACGTAATGCTACCCTCTCTCTTTCTGTGTCTCTGTCTTTCTGTCTCTCTGTCTCTCTGTCTCTCTGTCTCTCTGTCTCTCTGTCTCTCTGTCCCTCTGTCCCTCTGTCCCTCTGTCTGTTTCTCTGTCTGTTTGTTTGTCTCTCTGTCTGTCTGTCTGTCTCTTTCTTTCTCTCTCTCTCTCTCTCTCTGTTTGTCTGTTTGTCTGTCTGTATGTCTGAATGTCTGTCTCTGTCTCTCTTTTCTCTCTCTCTCTCTCTCTCTCTCTCTCTCTCTCTCTCTCTCTCTCTCTCTCTCTCTCTCTCTCTCTCTCTCTCTCTCTCACACACACACACACACACACACACACACTCACTCACTCACTCACTCACTCACTCACTCACTCACTCACTCACTCACTCACTCACTCACTCACTCACTCACTCACTCACTCACTCACTCACTCACTCACTCACTCACTCACTCACTCACTCACTCACTCACTCACTCACTCACTCACTCACTCACTCACTCACTCACTCACTCACTCACTCACTCACTCACTCACTCACTCACTCACTCACTCACTCACTCACTCACTCACTCACTCACTCACTCACTCACTCACTCACTCACTCACTCACTCACTCACTCACTCACTCACTCACTCACTCACTCACTCACTCACTCACTCACTCACTCACTCACTCACTCACTCACTCACTCACTCACTCACTCACTCACTCACTCACTCACTCACTCACTCACTCACTCACTCACTCACTCACTCACTCACTCACTCACTCACTCACTCACTCACTCACTCACTCACTCACTCACTCACTCACTCACTCACTCACTCACTCACTCACTCACTCACTCACTCACTCACTCACTCACTCACTCACTCACTCACTCACTCACTCACTCACTCACTCACTCACTCACTCACTCACTCACTCACTCACTCACTCACTCACTCACTCACTCACTCACTCACTCACTCACTCACTCACTCACTCACTCACTCACTCACTCACTCACTCACTCACTCACTCACTCACTCACTCACTCACTCACTCACTCACTCACTCACTCACTCACTCACTCACTCACTCACTCACTCACTCACTCACTCACTCACTCACTCACTCACTCACTCACTCACTCACTCACTCACTCACTCACTCACTCACTCACTCACTCACTCACTCACTCACTCACTCACTCACTCACTCACTCACTCACTCACTCACTCACTCACTCACTCACTCACTCACTCACTCACTCACTCACTCACTCACTCACTCACTCACTCACTCACTCACTCACTCACTCACTCACTCACTCACTCACTCACTCACTCACTCACTCACTCACTCACTCACTCACTCACTCACTCACTCACTCACTCACTCACTCACTCACTCACTCACTCACTCACTCACTCACTCACTCACTCACTCACTCACTCACTCACTCACTCACTCACTCACTCACTCACTCACTCACTCACTCACCCACCCACTCACCCACCCACCCACCCACCCACCCACCCACCCACTCACTCACTCACTCACTCACTCACTCACTCACTCACTCACTCACTCACTCACTCACTCACTCACTCACTCACTCACTCACTCACTCACTCACTCACTCACTCACTCACTCACTCACTCACTCACTCACTCACTCACTCACTCACCCACTCACCCACTCACCCACTCACCCACCCACCCACTCACCCACCCACTCACTCACTCACTCACTCACTCACTCACTCACTCACTCACTCACTCACTCACTCACTCACTCACTCACTCACTCACTCACTCACTCACTCACTCACTCACTCACTCACTCACTCACTCACTCACTCACTCACTCACTCACTCACTCACTCACTCACTCACTCACTCACTCACTCACTCACTCACTCACTCACTCACTCACTCACTCACTCACTCACTCACTCACTCACCCACCCACTCACCCACCCACCCATCCACCCACCCACTCACTCACCCACTCACTCACTCACTCACTCACTCACTCACTCACTCACTCACTCACTCACTCACTCACTCACTCACTCACTCACTCACTCACTCACTCACTCACTCACTCACTCACTCACTCACTCACTTACATCAATAGGCCTTAGTCGTATTATTGCAGAATTATCAAACAATATTCGTATTGTTATACTTTGGCTTGAGGGTAGACATGCTGCGTTCACACTCAGCGGAAGCGGTTTTATTAAACGACTGAACTTTACGTGTACGACAATTGCGTAGCTTGTAACAATTGTAGAAAGGACGCGTAGCGTTGCGGACAATTGTACGTCATAAACAGGTTTAAAGTTAAGTCTCTTAAGATTTTCTGTGTTAACACGGCATTAAGCATTATTGTGTCAGCGTCTACTTCACTTTGCCAAGTTCATGACGCAGGGGCCGCATAAAATGGTCAGATGTGGAGCCTTTGTAATAACATTTATATAAAATAACTAAAGGTCTTCACAACAGGTCTGAAACACCGGGAACATTCTTTACACCAATTCATATATAATAATAGAATATCTTTACTTAATACAGCGCAAATTATTAAACTATACAGTGGATTTCTTTACAGTGGGGCCCTCATATGCACATAATCACTCATCATACTTTGGTTACAAATAAAATTTAAATAAAATAAAAATCAATCTGTCATGGTAAAATCGATCTCTACTATACGACACATGATGAAACGGTGATGTAGAGCCAACCTTCACACATACGCACGCACGCACGAACGCACGCACGATCGCACGCACACACATATATATATCAGCAAAATCCTATAGAATATTCTATGAAATGCTTTGCTAATGGTTTTTCTCTCATGTTTTCTTGAAACACATGTTTAAATGGCCAACAGTATAGTTGAGCAATTTAGCGTTGCATTCAGTGATAATCTACGATATGAACACTCGTGTGAAACTTCGTTTGTGGTCACCGCACCGACTTACTATGGTTATGGTTCATGTCGATGAAGCTGTATTGCAATAGGACGTCATCGACTTTCAAGTTGTGCCGGGCTTGAAAGAAGAGTTTCTTGCTGAAAAGGCGACCTGGTGCTGGTGTGGTTTACGAAAGTGCTTGTCCGGTTTTTAGCGTTACGAGAGGCTGCGAAAAGGTTCCTAGCAGGCCTACTCTTCGGTAGCATGTATGAGTCGGGCTTCTCGGCCACGAGTCATATCAAGAACTCACTTCAGGGCCGATTGACGGACAATAGATTGGATGCGCTTCTGCGACTATCGATCTCCCCTCTCGCTCTAGGATCCAGTCGATTATCGAAGAACACGTAACACCACCTTTCTCCCTACTTGTTCGTGTCGATGTGCTGGACAGTCGTCATTGACAGTGTACTTTCTGACTATGACTTTTGGAGAGTGTGATTGTTAATTGTCTGGGTGTATTTCATACAGACATAAATTGCTGTATGTGAGTACATATGCACTCATGTATGTATGTGTTCCTTCCTTTAAAACGTTGGCCCGCACAGACCTTGCTGGATAAAAAATGCCCCCCTAACTCAAAAGGTTTGCGGAACGCTTGTCTAAACGTTGAGTAGTCACTTAGGTGAAGGCTATTTCCCATGGGGAAAACCCACCGTCACACCAATAATATTTATTTCTCAAAATCCATGCTGTTGCCAGCATGTACCATTCATCAGTCATTGACTAATGTGTGATTGGTGTGTTGCAATAAAAACAGGAAAGGCCGTTTGTACCAATGTTCGCCAGCAATTAACTTAGCAGGTATCGTGCTGATGCTAACCGAGCACAGACGGCTCTGAGATTTTGTGTTCCGTCAGCCATATGCATACTGATTTCTAAGGACTGAACTTGTGGTTGTATATCGTGTCGCAGTCTAATGTGCAATTGTGTGCGAACGAGTAGGTAGATTGAAACTGAATGTACTGGTCTTCCAAACATATCTCATGTGTATGTTTATGTCTTATCACAGAGTGAGCTCAAAGAAAACGTTTCAAACTATGCAAAAATTAAACAATTAACATGGGAAATTTCGCTTGTGGTCACCGCTGCGACATCGTGGAACATTCTGCCCGATGACGGATACTCAAGACATGGTCGTCAAGACGTAACTCAATACGCTGCCCAATTCTAATGTACAGAGGGTCGTCAAAGTGTATTAATATAGGTTCCATCGAATACGTGGCAGCACTGTATCAATTTATTGGCCTGTGATATGTGGCAACAACAGACCCACCCCGACATTTATATATGTTTCTACAATCACAGTGCTCAGCACAGTTTCTACGATCTCAGTTTAAATTAATGAAAATCACAGTAAATTTTTATAAAAAGTTTATGAAAAAAACTGTTTATATAGTACAACATTATATGTAGATTGTGGCATTGCATTTGAACAAAACATATTATAACTAAGTATAAACATTGCCTGAAAATCTCAGTCACTCATCACAGCAGTTCCACATCAGACATGATAATGGAAGGTTTTAAAACCCCCAAATTGATTATGTATCCTGCTATAATAACATCATAACACCTGAAAATTCAGACTGTTAAAACATCAGATTCAGATTCAGACTGTTTATTACCAAGTAGCATTTCAAATGTACGAGGAATTCTTGGCGTTGTGGCGTCAACATACATGCACGCTTGTCTTCCATGCCCCCCATCATGCACACGCAAAATATACAATCAGAAGCTAAAACTAGTATAAATTTAAAACAAGGCCAACTGCCAACATATTTTAAGACAGTCGTACACCTATTGACATAAAGTGAACTTAATAACATAATATTAATACAGTCTGAACGTTACCTAAAAAGTTAAAAAGTATACATGTAGTTAAATAAATAATAAATAAATGTATAAATAAATTAGCTGATATAAAAACTAAGCTGACAGTTAAAAAGTATGTACATACATGTAGTCAAGTTAATAAAAAAAACAAAAAAAACAAAAACAATAATAAATAAATAATTTAGCATCGCGACATATAATCTAAACCCACTAAAAACAGTATCATGGCATCTTGCGGTTCAAGTGACTCACAGCCTGCGGATAAAACTATTTATAAATCTAGTGGTCCTTGTCTTAATACTTCTATTGCGATTGCCAGAGGGAAGAAGTTCAAAGAAATGGTTGGCTGGGTGGGTAGTATCCCATACAATGCTCTTGGATTTTCGCGCACAGCGAGCATGGTAAATAGATTCAATGGATGGCAACTCGCGCCCAATGATTCTAGATGCGCCCTTCACGATAACTTCTAGCCGTTGTTTCTCCTCCTGACTGGCGCGGCCAAACCACACTACAATCGAGAAAGTGAGGATACTTTCAATGATTGCGCGGTAGAATCGTGTCATAATCTCCTGAGCAATGCCGAATCTCCTGAGCTGCCTCAGGAAGAACAGGCGTTGTTGTGCCTTTTTTGTAATGCACAGTGTGTTTGTGCACCAGCTGAGATCGTTTGAAATTGTTGTTCCAAGGAATATAAAAGATTCAACCTGCTCGACATCCACGCCATTTATCGAAAGAGGGTGGATGGGAGTCTTCTTTTTATGAAAATCAACAATCATTTCTTCAGTCTTTAAAACGTTCAATTCGAGATTGTTATCCGCACACCAGCCAACCATTCTCTGAACTTCCTCCCTGTGTTCTTCACATATCGCACATCGCACATCGCGTCACATCGCGTCGCAACCTGAAGCGCTATCGTTGACGTCGCTGACACAATTGCAGAGCAGTCCGTCTGTGAAGACTGGCAGCCTGACCAGTGTTCCAATCTTAAGCTGAAGACTGTTCGTTTGAATGGTCGCCGACACAATGCAGATACTAGTTTCATTCGTGTTGATCAACCATTGAAGGCGTCACGTATCAAAGGCGACGGAAATTGTCTGTTCCGCGCCTTAACTCCATTATCACAGACTCTCAGGATGATCACGAACTTTTCCGGACTATAACAGTGAGATGCATGATGCACAATTGCGGTCTGTCTGTCCGAACATTGCGAACACATAAACACTAGTGGCATGATTTCACTAGGTATTTTGGGAACTGAGGTCAAAATCTTTGCATTGGCAACTATGTTGAAGGCAACAATGTACGTGTCCAGCCAGTGTGGCCTGTCACAAAAGTGGCTACCATATAAATATCTTATGTCTGGTGACGAGAGCGACCCATACGAAGTTATTCGTATCCAGAACTTCCACCACCATTATGAACCAGCCATGCTACCAGCCATGCTATGAATTTTGTGAACAAATTCAGAAATGTATGCATATATGTACGTATGTATTTATGCATGTATGTATGTATCTCTATATATGTATGTATGTATGTGTGATTCTACGAATATCTATGTATTTCAATTATATGAATATTTCAACTGCAATTAACTGATAAAAAGTACAATAATTATTAGCACACTGTGCCCTAATTTAGCATGGGGTTTATAAGGGGCAACCTTACACCGGGGAGGCAGCATTATACCGGTATAAGATCGCCCTCTCGGCAGTTTTATACCAGTATGATATTGCTGGGGGGGGCAAACTTATACTGGGGGCAATATTATACCTTTACACCGGGAAGCACGGGAAACAAAAGTTTAAGAAGACACGTTTAATTAACAAGCTTGCCGCCCAGAGAATTAAATCCAGATGGCAGGTGGACAAGGGACCCTTTGGGTTACTGATAGACCAACGTTTTTTGTTATTATTGTAATTATTGTTATTGTTATTATTATTATTGTTAAACGTGATCAGAACGCGGTCGGTAAAATTCATGTATGAAGCCGAAACATATCGAATACGGAAGTTCAAATTTGAGCTTCGTCAAGGATTTGTTTAGCGCAAACAATGTAACCAATTGTGTATCGTTGACATGGTTTAAGGTAGTATATGTGTGTGTGTGTGTGTGTGTGTGAGTGTGTGTGTGTTTGTGTGTGTGTGAACCTTGTTTTGAGAGACGTAAACAAAGTAAAGGTAAGTTCTTATATAACGCAATATCCAGTCATCAGGACTGCTCAAAGCGCTTTACACTTCACCCCCTGGCAGACCTGTTCAATCGAACACCATCTCGGCATCTCTTGGAAGCAATTAATGCGCGAAGTCTGTTCGTACACAAATATCCACCACTGTCTATAACCAGGTGCGCATTCATACAGCTAAGTGAACTGAAGCAATGTAGAGTAAACGAACTTGCCCAAGGTTCGACACCGCCGCATAGGATTCGAACCCGCGTTCTCTCAGTCGAGAGTCCAGAGCTCTTACCACTGCGCTACTGCGCTCCACGTAGACCCCCCTCTGATACGACGTTACTACAGGAATACCTAGACCCACTGACATTACAGGACAAGCTCTCGCAGCTAAAATTATAGCGTCCCTCAACAGGTATTGCGTTGATCTGCATTTGATGCGTGGCCATTGCTGCGATGGTGCGTGCGGCGGGGACAAGAGAGGGAGCTGCAGCCATCATAATAGTATGTCCGTTCAAGCAGGCTCTTTACTTACACTATGCATCGCATTGTCTGAACTTGTTGAAGTTGTAGGGTATAGTAAACAACATTACATGACTCGCTGCAGGCACTAATGTCACCAGTTGTTGCGTGCTTGGATATAATTTATACAGCAGATCCAAATAACTGGTCCACAGTCTCCCTGACGGATGCTAGAGGACTCTCCGTCACTGCCACATGTTGTATATGTACGCTAGGTATCACCAATAGCTGTATGGGGTATTTGAGAGCTTTCACATGTAGCCTGCAAGTCGACGCAAAGGACGTGGTGGGGGCAATTTCTGATATTGACATGGTTGTGACTGCACTGCAAGATATTCGAAATAACATCACCAAACACCATGACGAGTGGTATGAAGTTGAAGAAATGTGTAGTGTTGTCTGGGTGTTCACCTTATTTGCCAAGACTATGTGGCTGAAAGAACACCGCAACAACATGCCTACTGATGATCCATCAACATACTACCGTCGCTGTACCTCCATGTCAATCGTAGATCATATCCTCTCAGCATGGCATACAAGCTTCCGCCCTCATGATTGAACGGCCCCGTTGACGTGCCTGTGTATGTCACTATGCGATTGAAGTAATTGCTATATTATACTTGTAAAACAACCCGACTCGTTTCATCACAAGCATTCAATCCAAGAATTGATGCTATGGCAATAACGTAATATTGGTAGAACAGGGAAATGTGCGGGATTCGTATCTACTTTGTATTGCTCCAAGCATTTCCACACGTATCACCATCTAAAACTGCCTAAGTGACCGTCCCAGGGAGTGCACTATCAACTATATAACTGGCGTGCAAATGTATATACACAATAAACACAATACGTATATGTTACTAAATGCATTTATTGTTATCCTTAAACATCATACAACAAGATACAATTTACAAAATACCTTGTTATAAAACACCAAATAAAATAAACTGACATATAGGTTGGTTCCTAATTGTAGAATACTATCCTGATAATTGTATATATTTAAATATTTAAGCAGGCATTGAAAGACGACGTCTGGGAAGACAAATAACACGATTACTGCAGTTGATTATGATATCTTAGCGTATGTTAGTATAACAGTTTTATGTAGTATTATATATGCGAACAGCATAGTAAATTGTGGTATTTTATTACAATTATTTGATTGATTAGAGGATTGTGGCATACTTGTATTATAAATCAGTTGTGACTAATTATTGATTAATTTGTATTTTAGTTTCAACATTTACTACAAAGACCATCTATCAACGTCAGCTGCAGTATACTGGATTTATTATAAATCGCGAGTTAATAATTAAACTGTGGCACATAATATTATTTAATTTATAACTGAAAAATGAACCATAAGCAGTTGGCTTATTTTGAAATGCTAATATTTCATTGTATGATTTATTGATTGCATGTTATGTTATATTATTATTATTTGATATAATCAATAAAGGACATGCTACGTTAATACCTTAATGATTAGGTATCCTTAGCCACCAGCTGTACGTTACAATTATATCACGTTTGCTCCGCCCTCATTATTGAACTTCCGAAACCTCTGTGGTAGATTGTTTCACGTGACTCATTTTAGTTTGTATTTATGTCGCACTTTCTTCTTGCTTTGATAAACACCATGGCAACGACAACAACTACAATTACATAATAAAAGTACAAACGACATTGATGAGGGGGACTTTATTCGAACAGAACACTATAACATCACGCTGTTGGCTGTCCAGAGACGTCATGTCCAGATCGCTCAAGCGGCGTTCAACCATTCGTCATTCTTCTACTGTGTGGGAAAGAACGTGTCTCACGTAAACCAGATGGTATATATATATATATACGGTTTCAGAAAGTGTGTTGGAATTGTTCATATGGAAACCAAGCTTGAACATCTCCAACCTCGGTTTTCTGGGTGATTGTCAGAATAAAATTGATCGAAAATGTTGTTTTTTATTTAGGGTGTATTAAAGAGACATGTAATATAAATGTAGTGAAATGAACTCGAATTATAATTATAAATTGATGTCCAGATTGAAACAAGTAGCACGTTGGAATAACTCAAAACACGTTAGTGTAACTTGTTATTACAAATCCGTGTCACTGGCGTCGGTACATGGTGAATATTGGGGAGCTGAGGCTTTCCAGGAACCTCGACTTGCATTCCATTGAGTTTTGCAAAAAACTCACCTTCAGACTCTCCAAAAACCTTCATTTGCACCCCCCGAAACTCACCAAAACACACACCTAGAGAATCTCCACAATATTCAATTTGCATATCCCCTTACGGCTGACCAAAAACCTCAAATTGCACCAAAAATTAAACCAATCGTACCTAAATATTGCAGGGAGCTAATCATCCAGCCGCATATCTTCAACTAAGTTAAGTTATTGGGGAGTAGAGACCGCCACCAAACACACCAGTTATGACGTTTATGTGTGTGACAACTTACTTTTATAGCAGTAGTCACCGCTTCTTTTGTACAGAGGAGAGCAGAACTTGAATTTACTAAGGGAGAACAGAAAAGTGCATCATAATAATGTCGGTACACGCAAGCACGCATGAACGCATGCACGCACACAGGAACGCACGCACGCACGGACACACACACACACACAAACACATACGGGTACAAACGCACATACACAAACACCCACGGACACCCACACCCACACAAACACATACGGGTACAAACGCACATACACAAACACCCACGGACACCCACGGACACCCACACATACACAAACAAACAAGCGAACAAACAAACAAACACACACGCGCACACGCGCACACGCGCACACGCGCACACGCGCACACGCGCACACACGCACACACTCACGTTAGTCGAGAAAGTATTCTCAAATCAACATACCCCACTTTGCAAACTGAATACTTTGGCCCAGTCATGAAGAATCCACCACAGGGTCCAAGTAATACTGCAATACAGACGTCGTCATACATTCCTTTTATTTTGAAACATGTAATTGGTTTCGACTTGGCTATATTGTTCGGCTATATTGAAATAATTCATATAGTAATAATAATAATAATAATAATTATTACTGTTATTATTATTATTTGTAGTAGTAGTAGTAGCAGTACTTGTAGAACACAGTGCATATCATTTAACATCTATACCCATCATACAAGAGAGAGTGAAAGAAGATGTCAGGGGAAGATAATCTGGCTGGACAACACCATGCATTGGACCAGTTCTAGCTGATAGAGCCTGCTGAACAAAATTTATCGAACGTGTTTTTTATTTAGGATGTATTAAAGAGACATCCAATGTATATGTAGTGAAATGAACTCTTATTATAATTATAAATTTATGTCCAGATTGAAACAAGTAGCACGTTGAAGTAACTCAAAATAAGTTAATGTAACTTGTCATTACAAATCCGGGGCACTGGCGTCGGAACGTGGTGAATATTGGTGAGGTGAGGCTCTCCAGAAACCTCGACTAGCACTCCATTGAGGCTTACCAAAACTCCCCATCAGACTCTCCAAAAACGTTCATTTGCACCCCCCCCCAAAGCTCGCGAAAACACCCACCTTGAGAATCTTCACAACCATCAATTTGCATACCCCCCTTATGGCTGACCCAAAACCTCAATTTGCACAACAAAATCCACCAATCTTCCCTAAATATTGCAGACCTTCAAATAAGTTAAGTTATTGGGTGTGGGGGTGGGGGTGGGGTAGAGACCGCCCCCACACGCACACACACGGGGGTGGAGGTGGGGTAGAGACCGCCCCCAAGCTTAACGGTTCAGACGTTTATGTGTGTGACATCTTACTTTTATAGCAGTAGGCACCGCGTCTTTTGTACCGAGGAGAGCAGAACTTGTGTTTACTAAGGGAGAAAAGAAAAGTGCATCATAACAATGGCGGTACACGCACACGCACACGCACAAGCACATGCATACGCACACGCACACACACACATACGTTAGTCGAGAAAAGTAGAAAGTATTCTCAAATCAACATACCCCAATTTGCAAACTGAGTACTTAGGCCCAGTCATGAAGAATCCACCACAGTATCCACGTAAGTCTGCAATACAGACATCGTCATACATTCGTTTTATTTTGAAACATGTAATTGGTTTCGAATTGGCTATACTGTTCGGCTACATTGAAGTAATTAGTATAATAATAATAATTATTATTACTAGTAGTAGTAGTAGTAGTAGTAGTAGTAGTAGTAGTAGTAGTAGTAGTAGGACACAGTGCATATGATTTAACTTCTATACCCATCATGCAAGAGAGGGTGAAAGAAGACGTCGGGGGAAGATAATCTGGCTGGACAACACCATGGGATAGACCCTACTACTCACTGTTGGAAACATACCAGACTGGCGCCGACACACAGCCATTTCAATATCTACTACAATATGCCCGTATGTGTGTACCAATTACTAATTTAGTTTTTGTGAAATATTGGGTCCACCTGTTAAATTATTTATCACAGAACTTGTCAATATTAGTCAAAACAATGGCAAAGGGCACCACGACATAAGGGTGTTCACAATTACGCAAGGTACCCGATCTAACGAGCAACGTTAATTAACCTATCTAGCAAAATGTCCGCCAAATAATCAGAAATGGGTGTTGAACATGTTGAGCGTTTGGAAATTCCGTCGTATATTTCGTGAACAACCTGGCTGTAAACGTTTATGTTTATGAAAAAAGGAAAACCTTGACGGGGATTCCGCGCATAAAATCTTTATTTTGACGTAAACAAACCGCGACGAAGCGGATCCATCAAATACTTGGATTATTTTGACCGGAAATTCTCAATCTTAGTCTTAGTAATCCGACTAATGATATTACATATACTATTTACACATTGTAAATACAATTACCAA
The DNA here is from genome assembly GCA_963995525.1 of Escarpia spicata. NCBI lineage: Eukaryota > Metazoa > Annelida > Polychaeta > Sabellida > Siboglinidae > Escarpia > Escarpia spicata. Next base: position 38,244,732 of record OZ023213.1, read on the forward strand.
CAAACATACTTTGCGGTGGGCAAATCAATATAATTGTGGACTTAGCGTTAACAACAGGTAACCGCTACATTTAACCGACACAATGTTGAACTTACGTATATTGACGCACACCTGGAAGATACGGAGTATTCTAAACAGTCTGCCTTCTCCGCAGCAGTATTCGCTTATTTCCAAACGGAGTTTCGTCCTGCAAAGAAGTACTTTTATTAGACAACACATGTTTCTATAATCTATATTTTATGTTTCTATGTTAATGTAATATAAACTACTTTGATGTCCGGTATAACAAGTGATACATAGTACCTTATAAAACGGAGCTTACTTGGTGCAAGAGTGTCGACGTCGCCAAAAGCCGCATCGACCCTTCTTTTGGTACGCGACCCATTTCAGTTTGTGACATGGCGGCTCGACTGGGATCCTCTTTTTCGGATGACAGATACCACAGAATAGGTCCCTCACTACAAAACATTACAATTTTGAGTACTGCTCCCCCATACCGCTCTCTCTACTCTCTGTAAATCGGTATGCCTGTCTCTCTATCTATATGTATGTCTGTATATATATATATATATATATATATATATATATACATCTGCATGCATGCATGTATGATGTGTGTGTTTGCATGTGTGTGTGTGTGTGTGTGTGTGTGTGTGCGTGCGTGCGTGCGTGTGTGTGCGTGTGTGTATGTATGTTTGTATGTATGTGAAGCACTTGTGAGCAACTGTGCATGCTTGCATGCTTAGATGTGTGTATGCATGTACAGGCTGTATGAGTATGCATGTTAGTTAAACAAAAGAAGACACATATGTGTGTTTATGTGTATATACGTATGTATGTGTGTACGTACGGGTGTATGTATGAATGACTGCCTGCCTGCCTGCCTGCCTGCCTGCCTGCCTGCCTGCCTGCCTGCCTGCCTGCCTGCCTGCCTGCCTGCCTGCCTGCCTGCCTGCCTGCCTGCCTGCCTGGATGCCTGTCTGTCTGCCTGCCTGCCTGCCAGCCTGCCTGCCTGTTTGTATGCCTGCCTGCGTACCTGCCTGCCTGCCGCATGGCTACCTATCTGCCTGTCAGCCTGCCTGTCTGTCTGTCTGCCTGTCTGCCTGCCTGCCTGCCTGCCTGTCTGCCTGTCTGCCTGTCTGCCTGTCTGCCTGTCTGCCTGTCTGCCTGTCTGCCTGTCTGCCTGTCTGCCTGTCTGCATGTCTGCCTGTCTGCCTGTCTGCCTGTCTGCCTGTCTGCCTGTCTGCCTGTCTGCCTGTCTGCCTGTCTGCCTGTCTGCCTGTCTGCCTTACTGCCTGCCTGACTGCCTGCCTGCCTGCCTGTTTGTCTGCCTACCTGCCTGCTTACCTGCCTGTCTGTTTGTCTGCCTGCCTGCCTGACTGTTTGTATGAATGCCTGCCTGTCTGCCTGTTTGTATGCCTGCTTGTTTGAATGCCTGTCTGCCAGCATGGCTACCTGTCTGCCTGTCTGCTTGTCTGCCTGTCTGCCTGTCTGCCTGTCTGCCTGTCAGCCTGTCTGCCTGTCTGCCTGTCTGCCTGTCTGCCTGTCTGCCTGCCTGCCTGTCTGCCTGCCTGTTTGTATGCCTGTCTGCCTGTCTGCCTGTCTGCCTGTCTGCCTGTCTGCCTGTCTGCCTGTCTGCCTGATTGCCTGTCTGTCTGTCTGCCTGCCTACCTGTCTGCCTGTCTACTTGTCTGCCTGCCTGCCTGCCTGCCTGCCTGCCTGCCTGCCTGTTTGTCTGCCTACCTGCCTGCCTGTTTGTATGCCTGCCTGCCTGCTTGCCTGCCTGCCTGCCTGCCTGCCTGCCTGCCTGCCTGCCTGCCAGCATGGCTACCTGCCTGCCTGCCTGCCTGCCTGCCTGCCTGCCTGCCTGCCTGCCTGCCTGCCTGCCTGCCTGCCTGCCTGCCTGCCTGCCTGCCTGCCTGCCTGCCTGCCTGCCTGCCTGCCTGCCTGCATGCATGCCTGCCTGCCTGCATGCCTGTCTGTCTGTCTTTACTCACAGTGTCTCTTCTCTCGATTCACCACTTCCTTGTAGCTGGCAGCGACGTCTTCTCCCGCCTCTCTGACCTCGCGCTCCAGACTGGCTTCGTCGTAGACTTGCTCCGTCTGGGCGGAGTTCTCGGTGAGTGACGCCGTCAACACACCGAGCAGACACACGAGCACGACCGCCTTCATTCTAGTCGTCAGTGGCACAAGCTTACGTCTATAGGAAAAATATATTTACAAATGTATTTCTTGAAAGAAATTGTTGATAGATGATTATTATACTCATGAAAAATTGAGGAACTAGAGACCATGAAATAGCGTTTGTGAAGGACCAGTGAGGACCATTGAAGATTATATACAGACGAATAGTAATGATTAGTGAAATCGAGAAATTTGTGAAATTAGATTAGTTTTATCGTGAGATGTAACACAATATATGTCCGACAAGATATACCAAAACCTTCCTCGTCCACTTGACATATGGGTCTATTTTGCTATGCGTGTGAATGTTTTCGTGATATTACGCTAATAAACATGCTTTGAGTTTTGAAATGAAATGCATTATCAGTGTACTGGACCTGCCAACCTAAATAACTGACTTACCTTACTGCTGTCTGGTGATTCCGACTGTAAGCGTTGTCGTCAACTCGTCAGCATGCCCCGCCACAAATAACATTAGGCTTTTATAGAAGGAGAAATTCGTAAAAAGCGACTAAATCAAAGGGAGTGTATGGAACGCGCGAAGGATAATTATGATGTGGAAATTTGGTGTGGAAACCCCGAATTGTTTATCACTACAGCAATTGTATAAACGGCGGGACCAGGGTGTGACATGTGAATAGTGTTTAGCGACAACACGCCATGTGTTTCGAAGCGTGAGCTTTTCAAAGGTCATTTAAAGTTTATAGAGATGCCTGTGCATCTGTTGGTGAGAGTTATATATATATATATATATATATATATATATATATATATATATATATATATATATATATATATATATATATATATATATATATAGGCACACCTGTGAGTCGTCAGGATACAAGTGATGATTGATATAATGGTTAGTAATGACTTGACTAAGGGATGTAGTGTATAAGCTAAACAGAAACGGGCCAAGGACGGAACCCTGTGGGACACCAAATGGAAGATGTTCTGAACAATACAGTGAGCCAGATATATCAATGCTTTGGTATTGGTCAAAACAATATGAACTAAACCACTGAAGAGCTGTGCCAGAAATCCCAAAATGTATATGGAGACAATGCAAACGAATGCCGTGATCTATTGTATCAAAAGCTGCTGATAGATCTAGTAAGGTGAGAGCAGTTAATTTGCTAGTATCCATATTGCATACAAAGTCATTGTGTATTTAAAAAGAGCCGTTTCGCTTATATGCAGATTGTTGTGTTCTGTGTATAAATATGTTCATGGAGACGATTTGCAACAACATTTTCCAATACCTTCCCAGAAAACCTAGATTAGCAATAGGACGGTAATTGTTTGCACAGACTTTGTTTATTAATAAGAGAAATGGCAATTTCATCCACAGCAAGATCTCACTGAGTCAGACATTTAACGTTGATATATATGCTTCTGCATGTGTAGGTGAAAGTGATATTTACACCTGTATGTCTTCAGCATAAAAGTGACGATTGATGTTATGATTAGATTAAGGGGAAATCATAAACAAAAAGTGGAACTAAGCTGATTCCAGAACGGAGATAGCTTAATTATGAAAGACGCCTAACGACTGTGGTTTCAAATAATAGCGGCAAGAAGATTAAGATCAGCTAATAATATTATATAGAAACGTCTAACTAAATGTACTCCATAATTGAGGGATATTACTTATGATAGACGCATAAAAGAATGTTCTTTGACAGCTTTAAAAACGCGGGGTTTTACAAGGAAATCAGATAGAAACTTTCAATATTTTGAATGTATATAATCATGTTGAAATAAGTATGTTTTTATACTTAGCAAATATAGAACAATTGAATAACACAAAACTATGTCATTAAAGACTGGCGGCTTAACCATAATTTAATAAAGTTTGGACGGGCGATAAACCGTGGGTTTCCTTGTTCACTTGTCTTCTGGTTTTTGTTCTACTTTGTATGAGAGTCTTTATCATTGATAACAATTATAATATATACATATATATATATCATGTACGTTTGCTAATGAATGTAGTCCGCGCAACATATGAGACCGAAACAAACATAACATACACGCACGGACGCACCCAGACGCTACTAAGGTAAAGTAGAGAATAAGCATACCCCAGTCTGCACACAGGATAGCTGTACCAAGAATCCACCGCAGATTGATTCATCTGCAATACAGACGTCGTTATACATTCCTTGTATCTTACACATGAATTCGGCTGCGGCTGCGCAAACCAGCTGTGAACAATGTATGTGTAAACTGGCGACTAAATAGTAATTCGTATAATACATGTGTTAGTTTTTCGCGTATGTATTAAACAAAGAAGGTCCTCATCATGACCAAAGAATATGGGACCGCCAGAAGAACAACGGTCTGGGTAACATTATACAGTGCATGAGGTTAAACTGCCCTTCTACACCCAGTAGGAAACATAACAGGCTAACCCAGACGTAAAGTGAATATAGCATCCCTACGATTGCCGGGATAATGGATAAATAGTCACTACGATATATTAGTGGGTTTATACAAATGTATGGCCAAACGTACACGGTCAAATTCGTCAAACCGATGTACAATATATACCACATTATTAAGTTATTCACAGTCGCGCTAGTTAACTGATTTAACGAGCACCTAGATATTTAGATAGTCTTAGCAAAAGATCGGACTGTTATTAAACCAACCCGATGTATCACTGAAAGAATTCATATATTGCAAACCCACCTTTGTCGACACACACGCGGATGAAGCCCAACACTTTGAACATTCTACCTTGGCTGCAGCAATACCTCGTCACTTCTAAACGGTGCCTGGTTCTGCAAGCAGATAACATTGTTAGCGCTATTGTGAGCAACTGTGATGACCAAATATAACACCAGACTGTGTACCTTAAAACGGAGCTTACCTGTAAGCAAGTGTGTCGACGTCGCCAAAAGCGAGACTTCTTCTGATACGCAACCCATTTCCGTTTGCGACATGCAAACTCCACAGGGTGACCGGGCCTGGGGTGTCACATTCCACATTTGTAGTCCTTCACTGCAAGCAAATATCTTAACATTACGTACTGCTACCCTCTCTCGTTCTCTGTCTCTCGGTCTCTCGGTCTCTCCGTCTCTCCGTCTCTCCGTCTCTCCGTCTCTCCGTCTCTCCGTCTCTCCGTCTCTCCGTCTCTCCGTCTCTCCGTCTCTCCGTCTCTCCGTCTCTCCGTCTCTCTGTCTCTGTGTCTCTCTGTGTCCCTGTCTCTCTGTCTCTCTGTCTCTCTGTCTTTCTGTCTCTCTATCTCTCTGTCTTTCTGTCTCTCTATCTCTCTGTCTCTCTGTCTCTCTGTCTCTCTGTCTCTCTGTCTCTCTGTCTCTCTGTCTCTCTGTCTCTCTGTCTCTCTGTCTCTCTGTCTCTTTCTCTGTCTCTTTCTCTGTCTCTCTGTGTCTCTGTCTCTTTCTCTCTGTGTGTCTTTTTCTCTGTCTGTCTGTCTCTATCTCTGTCACTGTCTCTGTCTCTATCTCTCTTGCTCTTTCTCTTTCTCTCTCTCTCTCTCTCTCTCTCTCTCTCTCTCTCTCTCTCTCTCTCTCTCTCTCTCTCTCTCTCTCTCTCTCTCTCTCTCTCTCTCTCTCTCTCTCTCTCTCTCTCTCTCTCTCTCTCTCTCTCCTCTCTCTCTCTCTCTCTCTCTCTCTCTCTCTCTCTCTCTCTCTCTCTCTCTCTCTCTCTCTCTCTCTCTCTCTATATATATATATATATACACACACACACACACACACACACACACACACACACACACACACACACACACACACACACACACACACACACACACACACACACACACACACACACACACACGCAAACACAAAGAAAGAGAGAGAGATATATATGTATAAAAAAGAGAGATATACACACACACCCACACACAAACACACACACTCTCACTCTGTTGCTCCCTCCTCCCCTCTCTCTTCCCCCTCTCTATCCCAATATCTTCTGTTTCCTCCACCCTCCAACCACCGGATGTCGACATTACTGCAATACCTATTGCTAGATTAATATCATTGAATATATGCTTGGTTAAAGAGAGCATTATTCACTCTTCTCTCGATCCATCACGTCGTCTTAGCTGGCAACGTCAGTGTCGACATCGTCTTCCCCTTCCCTCACCTCGCGCTCCAGTCCGGCTTCGTCGTCGATTTACTCTGTCCGTGTCCTCGGCGAGTGACGCCACCAACAGACCGAGCAGACACACGAGCACGACCGGCTTCATCATAGTCGTCAGTGGCAGAAAGCTACTTTTTGTAACAAGAACAAACATTCATTAGATAGAACACAGTGACCCCAAATTGCTCCATAACTGACACACCTTAGCGATTTGATAAACGCTGACAGGAATCCGATTTTACAACCGTGATGAAACAGATATTTAGAGATTAAATGGTGTATCTTAACATATCGAATGGTTATTTAAAATAGAAAGTGTATGTTTCTCACCCAATCAACGCTATTATAAAGCCATGAACATTGTCAAAACAGAACAACTGTAAGTGTATAAAATAACATATAGAAATGCACGTACAACACAAAACATGAACTTAGTTAAAATTTAGTTTTACATATTTCAACCTCTGAAATAATCATCAGTTATGACACTCTGACAGTAAATGCAAAGCACATTATACAATACTCAACTATGGTCCATTATAATGATCAAGTTATAACAGTCTCGAAGCAAACTAATAAAAAAGAACATTAACAATTTCATAAGTTATTAATACATAATAATAGCATGTCACATCGTTCACTGTGTTACTTCTTATGTAGTTGTTTTTTTTGTAGACAAACAATGACAATGTAATATATCTGATAATTGCCTACCATATGGTAGTTGTAATATCCAACATGATAATATTATATAAAATTATAATATCAAAACTGTCCCATTGCAATCAATCATGTTATAAAATCAAGGCACATGATGCATATTTTCAATTAAATTAATATTGGCTTTTGTAAAAACCATAATATATTTTAGGCTTTGATCACTGGATACATATCAATTATATATTAAACCGCGTCGATCATCACGTCATTAATTCTACGAACAGCAGGGTCCAGATGTGACATTTGACCGAAGACCAACTTTAACACGACAGGTTTCCCGAGCCAAGATTACTTAAAAGGTCGCTCGAAGGTGATGTTAGCGTGTTTGTATATCAGCAAGAAGTAAGTGCAAAACATGACCAAATTGATGATTTTTCATATGCCTTGTAAAATGTAATACGTATGTTAGAAATGGATGGGGCATACATTGAATGTGTAAATTATTTCAATTTTTTAGGCATCACGATAACTAATCATTTAAACTGGCAGAGTCATGCAACCAAAATAGCTAACAAAATATTTAAAACAATAAAAATATTAAGTCAATTTCCCGAACTATTAGCGTTAACGTGTCTGTATATGATCAAGAACAAGAGGTGCCATCTCCTCTTGGAATGTCGGCTACGATCAGTCGCAATTCCTTTCTGTGTGGTCCTGTTCTTAAGATTCTATGTATGTTTAGCGATGTCGCTTTTGATCTTCATCTGCCTCTTGCAGATGTGACCATTCACTCTAATATGACCTATTGGTTCTTGCTTGTCTTTTTCTGTCTGCTTGTTGTTACCTGCATTTCTTGGCCGATCCGAACGAAACTTTCCACGATATCCGGGTGAGGGGAGAGGACATAACTATAATATGATTGATGGCTGATATAATGTGAACCTACTATTTTACCCTTCGTAATTAAGTTATTCACAGTCAGTCGAGCAAGTTAACTGATTTGAAGAGCACCTAAATATTTAGATGGTCTTTGCAAAAGATCGGAATGTTATTAAACCAACCCGATGTATCACTGAAACATTTCACATATCTCAACTCCTTTCTGTGTGGTCCTGTTCTTCATATGTTAGGTATGTTTGGCGATGTCGCTTTTGATCTTTATCTGCCTCTTGCAGATGTGACCATTCCCTCTAATACTTCCTATTGGAGTCTTGCTTGTATGCTAGTGTGGCCAACAATAATAGTTTGTAAGTATTTCTGTACTTGACTGACGAGTTGTATTTTAATCCATCGCGTACTCGTACCTGTGTACTTTTGGTATCGTCTGTCCAGCTTATAGCATTCCATTCCAGTCCCTATTTTTTTCTTATAGAAATAGTCCATAATCTACACTGCACAGTAACATGAACAAATTGGTGCAGGATTTGAGAAGTATATTTTATTTGCCTTGAAACATAACCTAAAGTCCATCGCCAAAATAAACACATAATTACCTTCGCAACCTACAGAAGCTGACAATGTATACCATTTGTTGATGGTTGCTTTCCTGCAAAGATCTTGCTCATGGCAACGATGTTTACCTGCGTGCTGTAGTGAGTAAATTTGCTTTGCCCATTTGAATATGTATTTACCTAGACAAATTGTACGACTGAGCTACTATAACATGGCATGTTATATGCACTAAATCAATATCTGAGGGTGAGTCTGCCTATCTGTCTTTCTGTCTGCCTGTTGTTACCTTTGCATGGCTGCATGTCTTGGCCGATCCGAACGAAACTTTCCGTTATCCGGGTGAGGGAGAAGACATAACTATGGATGATTGATGGCTGATATAATGTGAACCTACTATTTTACCCGTCGTAGAATTACACGCTGACGATGTTTCGCGACGTTAAGCGTACATACATAACTTAGATCAATCGCATAAAAGCACGTATAATATTGTGAATAAGTATACATAACTAGCAAAATATACCCGTCCCCTGACGGGGTGCCTTGGTAGTTGACTGTCGTGATAGCAATATTTACCAAATGTTAGAAAACACAGCATCGTTACATAAAGTGACATACACCAAGTCAGAGAGAAAGTTATGTTCACGTACATCAATAGGCCTTAGTCGTATTATTGCAGAATTATCAAATAATATTCGTACTGTTATGCTTTGGCTTGAGGGTAGACATATGCTGCGTTCACACACAGCAGAAGCGGTTTTACTAAATGACTTAACTTCACGTGTACGACAATTGCGTAGCTTGGAACAAATGTAGAAAGGACGCGTGGCGTTGCTATCAATTGTACGTTATAAACCGGTTTAAAGTTAAGTCTCATAAGATTTTCTCTGTGAACACGGCATTAAGCATTATTGTGCCAGCGTCTACTTCACGTTGCCATGTCCATGACACAGGGGTCGCTTTCCCAAAGTATTTGCCGCGTGCGGGTGGTTCCGCGATTAGGTTACGCTTTACGTATTACACGCACATTGTGTTTTACGATCCGAACAACTGATTTACTCCATAAGAGGTGATAATTTTGACATATACGGGGTATTTTGAAAAACATATAGGTCTTACGTCCTATTCTAAGGATCGTAGATTAATCCCTGAAAGGTTGGCGCTCGAGGTTGAAGCCGTCAAAGAGGAAAACGTTAACCTACCCGCATACATACACACGCTCGATTATAAGTCGATAACTACGCAGGGCAAGTATGATTGCAAATAATCTCGCGGGCACACCACACGTCCGTGCTATCCTGCAACATAATAAAGACGTGGTTATCGAACGTAAAAGAGAGTTGATAAAATAAACGGATCGACGGACATAAAATGGTTAGATGTGGAACCTTTTTAATAACATTTATTTAAAAATAACTGAAAGTCTCTTACGTTTTCACAACATGTCTGAAACACCGGGAACATTGTTTACACCAATCCATATATATTAATACAATATCTTTACTTAACACAGCGCAAGTTTTTCAAATAAACACTGGATTGCTTTACAGTGGGGTTCTCATACGCACACAGTCACTCATGATATACTTTGGTTAAAAAATAAAATTTAAATAAAATAAATCTGTTATGGTAAAATCAATCTCTACAATAAGTCATATGACGAAACGCAAATGTAGAGTCAGCCCTCACACATACGCACGCACGCACGCACGCAAGAGCCCACGCACTTACGCACACACACACACACACGCACACGCACACGCACACGCACACGCACACGCACACGCACACGCACACGCACACGCACACGCACACGCACACGCACACGCACACGCACACGCACACGCACACGCACACGCACACGCACACACACCCACACCCACACCCACACCCACAGACATATTCATGAGCTAACTCCAAGAATGTTCTATGCAATGCTTTGCTAAGGGTTTTTCTCTGATGGTTTCTTGAACCGCACACGTTTAACTGTCCGACAGTATAGTTGAGGAATTTAGCGTTGCATTCAGTGATAATTTACGATATGAAAACTCGTGTGAAATTTTGTTGTGGTCACCTCAGCGACTTTGTGGAACATTCTGCCCGATGACGGATGCACTTTCTATATTTTAGTCACATTTAAACATTTGTAGTTCCTCATAAATTAATGTATCTTATTGTTTTAATCCCATTCTTCTAGTTACTTATTTATTTGATAATTGCCATTTAAATACATTAGTTTAATTACATTCTAAATGTAGAACTATTATACCTACAGGTACCATAATTCTACATGTTACTCTTATATCCATTGAGCTCTAATTAAAATAACTATATTAGTATATTTATGTATTTACAGTATCTTTGTATTTTCGTTTGTATTGTACTTGGAGGCCAGTGGCGCAGTGCCTCGTGCACCGGCCTCTCAATCGCTAAAGAACCCGGGTTCGAATCATATGCTGCTGTGTCGAACTTCGGGCAAATGCGCTGTTTTAGTTCTCTCAGCTGTATGAATGAGTACATGTCTATATACAGTGGTGGATATTTATGTACGAATAGTCTTGCAGCGTGGCTGAATGCTTATGAGATAAGACGAGATGGTGTTGGATTGAACTGTTCTGCCAGGGAGTTATGTGTAAAGCGCTTTGAGTAGTCCTGAGGACTGGATGCTGCGCTATTTAAGAACTTAGCTTTTTAACTTTTTAGAAGCATTTAACATAACGCAACATAACATTACAATCCATCCACAGGCATGCTGTTTGACTATGTGACGATAGATGTATCAGTGGGGCAATATTCACCACAGGGACAAAGGATCCTGTAATTGACCCCAAGGTGTCAAACTCTCCCAGACAGTGACAGCACAATGCACAAGTGCTTGACTATGTGTATACAGCTATTAGTTGAACATGGCCTCAAGATAGGTTCCAAATAATGTTGATGACATTAGTATTAGCATGAAAACTGCTGCAATTTCAGTGTTATTTGTAAAATAAAATACCAATGACCCATTTTATTTTTTGAATTACACTTTATTTGCAACAACTGTTTATAATGTATCACCTTCATTTTTTAAGAATAAAATCAGCACATCAGATCCACTAGGATTAAACTGATGTAAAGAAATGTCATGAGGTTGCGTGATTTTATTAGTTTGTCAACAGGACAAAACATAATGTGTTTTGAACACAATGTTTAACATGTAATGTTTAATGTAATGTATATGTTATCTCTAACTAGCTGAGTTACCCGGCGTTGTCCGGGGGAAAGACAGTCATATACATCTTCAAATTATTTGCATTGAAATCTACAAAAAGTATTGCTGACATAATTATGAATAGTGAAAATAGACCAAAGTTCAAATGCCCAACATTTGATTTCCAGACACCCGAAACCCTTCCCAAATGTTTCCTGCCTACCCACATTAATACATTTTGATTGATCACTAGCCCAGTGCTTAGGACCACCTTTTGCCAGAAATCGCACGCGCTCAACCGTGTAACTGACGTAACCAGCAACAGGCAGCTGGGTTACGCGTCCTGAATTGTGTAACGTTACTAACATAAAAACTAATACTTTTGTCTGCTTACGCCCAGTGACACATTTATAATCGAATAATTACATGTACAATGATATAGAAAAACATTAAATTCCGTGGCTGGAACTCCACGAATTGTTGCAGTGTGTTGTTTGCCAGAAGCAGCAGAGCTCACGGGGCTGACGCGGCGACCAGCGACAGATAGACCTGGTACATGTTAAATGCTGAAGATTTTCACACGTCAATAACTTAAAAACTATTCAAAATGTCTGTATCCATCCAGCGACATATTTATAGATGACATAATTATCTTTATAATGATATTGAAAAACAGTAATTTCCGTAGCTGGAACTCCACCAACTGCCCCCCAAGTTCTCCACTCCCCCAACAGCCCCCCAAGTTCTCCACTCCCCCGGACGAATTTCAAAAATGTCTAAGTGTATGAACCTTGCCAATGGTTCCGGTATGTCACATGCACATTTTCAGCCCGATACATGCAAAACTGACGGAGACGTGGGTGCACATATAAAACATAGAACGAACTGTTAAATAATATAGATAGTAGGCGGGTGTGAGTGATACAATACACTTCAAACCAATAGATTATAACCCTCCAAACATTCTCCAACTGTACTCAATTTGATGATGGGCACATAAGTGTTAACGTTAGCATGAATTGCAGTATTTAACTACAATATATGTTTTGCTCAGATGCATGGGAAATATTTAGATAAAGTTAAATTGTTTACACTTTAAATGTTTGATACTCACACAAATAGGTGCACAACAAATTATGTTAAAACAACCTCTGCAGTTGTATTTCTCAGCAGTCTTTGGTTATATACTCAGCCACGCACAAACCTGTTCTTTCGCAACATATCAAACCCACTTATAAATATGCTATATCAGCTGTAACAAAAATTAGTTAGTTATGGCGAAACCACTGGTCACCAAAAAGAGAAGTAATAAAAGGTTGTACTGTAAAAATATATACACAATTTTTATGACGATTACATTGAGCATGTCATTGAAAATGCTATGCTATTTACCAATCAGAGTGATCGCTAAAACAATCCAGAAACAAAAAAATATTGATGTCTTTGCCAATTTTGTAGGTAAATATTCCAAAATAACACTCTTATGATATATATATATATATATATGTATATATATATATATATATATATATATTGGCGTGTCGTTTTCTACCATCACTTTGTCTTCGAAATATTCATTTTCAGACTTTGTATTTCACTTTAATCAGCCAGCTCCTGTAGCATTTTTTAGTAGTTCTTGCGGTATAGTAAGCACATGTTTATGTCGTCGGCGAAGCGAAGATGACTGAGATATTCGCCGTCTATCATCAAGCCACTGGTTTCCCATGACAGTCTTCCGGATATGCTTTCGAGTGTTGCTTGTGCGAAATAGTGTCACCTTGTCGTACTCCTGTCTAGATGTTGATATTGCTGCTTTCTTTGTGTAAGTGGACTGTCATCTAACTGGTGGTGTAGATGTCTTTCAGCAGTTCGGTGTACACCTCTTCTACAGCCTGTTCTTGACGCGAGGTCAATATTGCTTGAGTTTGCACCGAGTCGAAAGCCTTCTCGTAGTCGACGAACGCAATGCACAGCGGGATCACTTCTCCTTCAGTTGGTTTTTGATGTGGACGTGGTCTGTCGTTGAGTACTTGCTTCTGAATCATGCATGCTGTCGTGGTTGCTTTTCATTGCGTGCCTTCTGTAGCCTATTCGTTAGTTAGTTAGTTACTTAGTTAGTTACCCACACATGATAAGAACTTGCCCTTCCTTACCCTTGTGTCAACCACATTCTGACCTCTTTCCTTGCATTCTAAATGTCCATGTATTGTGATTTGCATCAACGCCTGGAGATGCAGGCCAATTGGGTATATATGTATATTCGTGTTCGTGTATGTGTTTGTGTGTGTGTATGTGTGTGTGTGTGAGTGAGAGAGAGAGTGTGTGTGCATGTGTGTATGTGTGTGTGTGTGTGTGTGTGTGTGTGTGTGTGTGTGTGTGTGTGTGTGTGTGTGTGTGTGAGTGAGTGTGTGTGTGTGTGTGTGTGTGTGTGTCAGAGAGAGTGTGTGGGTGTTTGTTTCCGGATGTTCGAATGGGATTTTGAATTCGTGCACCTATCCAGCGTTAGCATGAACTGCAGTTACGCTGAAATGAAGCAAAACGTTTTTGTAAAAGGTAAATCACAGAGCCGCATTCTTCGAGTGCCATATCATAGCAATGATTGATGAGCTTCTGCACAAAAACCCGGTGTGCGATTTCACTTGTCCTGTAATGGCGGGATAACTACATACCTGATGACGTTAACTACAACAAATACCTGCTCTCGTGCACTTATTTAAAGATGCTCAATCATTTCGATTTTTGTGCTCCTCACGTGTCAGACTAATTTCACGAAACGTAAACGTATCAAGTATTCATTATTGATATATTGGTTCATTTGTACGTATGCTTTACTTCGTTTTAGTGAAATTAACAGACAAACAATAACATGATTTTCGGTTAGTCCTAACCGAATATCAAGACATATATCTGAACGTGGATAGATAGACCTCTCGTGTAATAGTCACGTGAACGGGAATATGCGGCGACATCGGCCTTTGACCCCACCTTTCGGTGCCTGGATTCAGTCAACATTGCGTATTTACGAGTCGCAATCCATTTTTTGTACAAGTGATAGCTCGATAATTTTATCTGCGATGAAAGGACGCCCACGGACTGTCACCAACTCGGCTAAAAAGAGGGTGAGAGCGGAAAGACAAAGAGAGTATCCGCGTACAAAGGTGTACATTGGAAAGGTTGTGGATTTGTGAAACCGAACGAAAAAAACGGCTGGCGTGAAAAGTGATGCAGCATTCGCCAAGTTTCTTCTGGACAGATTAGTATTATTGAAGTTATCAGCAAGCACACACACACATCACACACACGACTGTGTATTCAATAGATGGAACAGCCAAAACAAAGCTGTCATCGTCCGCCATCTTAATTCCATCTTTGATCGACGTTCCGCGACGTTCCATCGCACATGAATATACATTATTGTAGATATTATGACTATTGATGGACATGTTATATTATATAAATAGTTAACTATTTGCGAAGTATCAGTATCATGCGAAGCACACACCGAATGGTAGATGAACTTAAAAATCCGCTCCATCGACGTTCCGCGACGTTTCATCGACGTTCCATCAATCCATGGCGTTCCATCGCAAATTGATATACAGTAATGTAGATATTATGCCTTCATATTTAAGGACATGTCATATTATATCAATATCAAATCAAATCAAAATACCTTTATTGTCCCTCATGGGGAAATTCTTTTGTGTTGTTCGCTATTTAAGAACGCAATAAATAAATAAATTAATAAATAAGTACACATGTGTAACTGAGAACACTGATTCAATGAATTACATATGATTAAAATAGAATGGCACAGAACAATCAGCCAGTTGTTAGGAAACATAATTTACACTTACATATCACAGCCATCAGTACAGGAACAAGTTCATCATCACATATGTTATTTAACTAGGTGGAATACAGTGCAATTACATATGATTAAAATAAAACAGCACAGAACAATCAGCCATTTGTTAGGAAACATAATTTACACTTACATATCACAGCCATCAGTACAGGAACAAAAGAACAAGTTCATATTTAACTATGCATAATATAATACATAATACGGTAATTACCCATAATACAACCGTAGACCCAATGGATATTCACACTTTCCTTCAATCACTGACTGACACTGGCTGGACATTTGAGACTAATAAAATCGAATGCCTAAAATAATTGCTTGGATCTAACTATAAGAACTTGCTTTCTTGGATGTCAGTTGAAACTTGAGTCACTGGCTGCTTGTAGTGTGCACTTTGATCATCAAAGCTAGTTACATTTACTGACAGAAGATCAGTGACAATCATCTCAGGAATCACATAATACCCAGTAAAACACAGCTACCAATTGAACTTTACCCATGCCTACTCAATAGCAGTATGATACTATGAGTTTGACTACCATGTTTTGTATGATATAAATATATCTTTACTTGCCTTCAATAATGTAGAATACAAAATAACACTTCTTTACTGTTTTTCCATGTGTGATGTACAACATTGAATGCTGATTGTAATAAAATATAAATTTAATAATCTTGTATTTTGTAAATTTAAAGAGTAGTAATAATTTATGATTTATGTAGAGAATGCTAAACATTTATATGTATTTTGTGACCGTAATAGTCTACATATGTTACCAGTGGGTAAACGCCCCAAATTGCATGTAGTATGTATAGAAGTATGTATATAAAGAAAAGTTTATAAGTTACATTTCTGAAAAGTGTGGAATATGTATACACATTGATAGAGATCTTCTAGGCCTCTATGCTAACCTTAGTTTGATAGGGAGCAAGAAAACAAGTACACCGGGTGCATGAACATAGGAGGAAAATATATTTTATTATTTCTGACAGTTATTTAAATAGCCTGGATATTATGTTGATGTGTTATACTACGCTGTCCATTTTGAGGGGTAGTAGTACTATTACAAAATGTCAAATTTAACAAATTTTGGCCATTCCACTTTATGCCTTCACTTGAGTTTCACCACAAATATATGCAAATGACATCCACACCAATCCAGCCACACAGACAACAACCGCTGCATTGGCTCTATCGAGTATCAGTGGTCGTCGCAGTAAAACCAGCTCACTGTCAGGTATTCAATCTCTTCCTGAGGCTGGGTGCAGCTCTGAACCCTTACAACCAATGTCAGTTTAAGTAATGGTATTAATGTACTGTTATGTTCTGGTTTGACCAGTCTAATGTGTGTACAATTATTCCATCTTTGTATGATAGGGTGGTTATCAAACTGTCAACTACATAGCACATTTCATTTGCAGTTCATTTTTTTAACTTAATTTTCTTTTTATTTCATTTGTAATGTTTGTATTGCAAACATAAATGTGTATATACAATGCAAGTAAATACACGTGACACAATATAGCCAAGCCTCAGTGATTGTCATTTCATAATAATTATTCTTATGCTGGGGCACAGATCTGCTAAAGGCTGCAACTGCTCCAATGTTAATGTTACATCACATGACATTTTATCTCTATAATCACCTGCTTGTTTGCACAGCACAAGATGCTTATGTTCAGTTACTGATTTGTATCTTTGAATGTATATTTTAATGTGTGTGTGTGTGTGTGTGTGTGTGTGTGTGTGTGTGTGTGTGTGTGTGTGTGTGTGTGTGTGTGTGTGTGTGTGTGTGTGTGTTCAGAAATCAAGATAACTTAATTTGACCTGTTTAAACATACAATGAGTGGATTTATTTTAATAATACGTAAGGTTGGGGAGACTCTTAATGAGACATATGATATAATTTCGCTAGTAGTAGTACTATCAGTGAAAAATTGCAAAACTTTATTTATTTTATATTTTTTGAATAAAATTACGTTGTGACTTTATTTCCCGTGACCTTCTTTCCAGCCCACTTATGTTCTACCTGCATTTACAGGTAGTTAATTATGCTGGCAATTGGATGGTGCACAATCCAAATTGTTTCACATTGTTGGCTATGACACTTGTAAATTGTCTATTTGTTTGTTATATACTACAATTTTACAATAATAATGTAAAATTGTAGTATATAACAAACACAAGTTATTATTGTATATATTATATACAATACTAACTTTGCCACTCTCATATCATTTATTGTAATTTGTTCACAACTAGGCAAATGACCTTTTCACACTTGAGTGCTGGGCAAATGACCATTGGGCATATTATCGTGCAAAATATTTTTACATATTAATGAAATTAAAACGTTTACAAGTTACACACCACATAAACACACACATACATATTTACATATACATCCATATATAATATTATAAAATATTATATATTTACGCGTAGTAGTGCTGTCAAACCATGTTCACCTTCACAAGTAATCTGACTCATTCCATATTCCAATTCATGACTTTGTTTGACAGCTTCAACACAAAGGCGCGAACTACCTCGACACCACTGCAGCCATCACATATGACAAGATCTGTGGTGGTTCTATCAAGCATCAGTGGTCGTAGCAAAGGCAGCTCACTGTCAGGTGTCCAGTCACTTCCTGAGGCTGGATGCAGCTCAGGACAGTAAGTAAACGTAAGTATTAATTGCTGCTGATATGCAAACGTAATATATATATATACATAAATCATAGCATAACATTTGGAAGATATGCAAACATGTGTGTTTGGTTGTTTTTATAGTACAGTTACACCATCTTTGAAAATGTTTCAACAGCACCCCCCCCCCCCCCCCTCCGTCTTCCGATATCACTACTCCAGCCGAGACAGCAGAGCGGCTGAAGTTATAGTTATAGCGGCTCGGTAGCAAATGTTTTACTACACCAATTTAGACTACACCATTTGGTTCGGCCGCCGGTGGAAGTTTTTGTTCCCCCAGACTCGATTTCTGGATCCACCCCTGTATGTGATAGTTTGGTTGTCTGCATTAGGATTTTGCAGTAATGGGTGTGCTCGTTAAATTGCATATTGGTGCATGTGAAGTAAGTAAGAAAGTAAAGACAATGTAAATTAAAAACATTTTATTTAAACTATTTGATGAGACCATGACTACAAAATTATGAAAAGCACAATACAACTACAGGTACAATCACGGCACTTGATGTGTATAATGTAATAATTTTTAATATCACATACACATAAAATGCAAAGCAACAATAGAAACAAAAATTAGGAAGAGGTTGAAAAAATGTCAGGTACATATAACAAAACAAACAGTTACTTTCATAAAAATTCTTTGTTACAAAAAAACAACACTAGTACATGTGATATCAAATGCTAGTTGTATGTTTACAACTCACAGAATTAGTGACTAAAAATTATCTGTATTTAACAACAAATTTTAATATTTAATGCCCATAAAATGTAAGCCAATGAGAAAAATTTCTTAGGAAGATGTTTAGTTGAACAAATTTAATATGTACATATCAAATAAAAATTACTATATTATGATTTTTTGTTAAAAAAACATCACTAGGATATAAAATTCAAAAACGTTGTAGTTTGTGCGATGCTTGGTTTGTTTACAACTCGCAAAAAATAGTGACTGGACTAGACAGGGTCATCGCCATGTGACTGAGAATTACATGTACAATCGCTACATGCTACATTGCTCCAGTTTATTCAGCTGTATGAAGAGTACCGACTACAGACGGTGGATATTTTTGTATGAATAATCTTCGCATATTAATTTCAGTGTGGCTGAATACTTCCCACAAAAGTCAAGATGGTGTTTTCGATTTAACAGGTCTGCCAGGGAGTAAAGTTTAAAGCGCTTTTAGTAATCCTGAGGACTGGATACTACACCATATCAGAACTAAACTTACTCAAGTGTGGTTTAATTATCATGCAAAATGAAAATTAATGTAAATTATTTGTGAAAATATAAAACAGTTATAAAAAGAATAATTTTGAAAAATGATACATGGCATGAAAAATATATAACAGTCCTTGTGATACATAGAAAATTTAAACAAGTAAAATGCTGCTATCAGTGTATCAACAGATTGTTGTTGAAAAATGTGAAAAGGCTTTCAATACCATTACTTCCTCACAAACTTGTGCCTGGTGTATGTTGCAAGAACTCAGCTGGCTGCCACTGACTCTCAGCAACACAAAGACAATGAAACCCTACCACTGTAACAATTCTGGATAATTAATGTATTTTTCATGGACACTGCTAAAAGTTATAGTTGAATTGAATACAAATACCTTGTATTATTGACTTTTGATAAATGTGTCGTCACATAAAAATATCATACATGTCAGAGCCATCCTAATTGTCACTTTGTCTCCGGTATGCAGACGTACAGCAAAAAGTCAGGAAGCTGGTATGCAGTACCATCAAAGACAACCAAAACATACAGCGATGTCATCAGTATCTAAACCCATGCAGTTCACCGAAGAATGCTTGACACTGAACCTGTCTGACAGCATCGAAAGTTGTTGCCATATCTGCAGACCCTGGCACCCACCGTTCCGTCATCAACTGCAGAGCTAGTCAGGCGTCACCACATTCTTATGTCGAGCAACCTGCATTCTACATTGGTTTCCAGTCAGTCAAGCTAACTGACTGACCTGGAAGCCAGTGTACACCCCATCGGCACTGGGAAATCTGTCACGGATTCAACACGACACAATTGAGATCACTCAGTGGACATTCATATGACAAACTTTTAATATGCAGCATGTTGCATGGCTGTAGAATCTTGTCCGAGACAAATACAACTGCCCAGTATGCCATATTAACTTGGAGAGCTAGTGGTACTAAGCACACTAGTTCAATCTCCTGTAAAACAATATATTCGGTAAACGAAAACAGGCATCATAGTAGTGTTGGGAGTAAATAATTATGGAGTGTTCATTGTCATAACCAGTATATAATAATGTTTCATGTATGACCTGCAGCATTTCACAAGAAAAAAGGCAGCAAGAAATGTTCTACTACAGCTGCATCTATACATATTGGTTGTATACCAGGGTTGTTCCGGGGAAGGATGGCTTGATACAGCATGCAGACATTAGTGGAATATGCAATTTTTCAAAACGGTGAACAATTGTAACTGTTTTTCTTTACTAGGTGTTCATTGTCATTACATGAATTTAAAATTGTTCAATTTCATTACAGTGACGCCTGATCTTAGTCAATATTATAGACTGATTTGAATTCTGCTAATCACTAAAGCATCAGTAAAGCGTATTTGTATTTTTTTTTCAGTATACAAATTCATGTCAGTGTCTACCATGTGTAACTACTATACATATTCATGTTTGACATTTTAAGCCCGAGGTTGAATGGCCAAGGTGAATGTTGGAAATGACAGAATGAGGTGTTATTGTGATGCTAACAATATATTTTCCTCGTCAAGTATTCAAAGGTTCATAATACGTATGTCTACCTTCTTCAAGAATGACTAATTTATTTTATAAACTTTTTTCAGAGTCATCGCCATATGCTAAATACTGTTTAAAGGTGCATTGATATGTCTGTGTTGATACACTTGTGGGCATAATATACAAGTGCAGAAGTCAATCTTGTTTTCTATGCCCAAGATGTTATTATTAAAATGTGTATGAAAACAAATGTGGTATATTTAAATGTGCACATTAAAATTTGTTGATAACTTATACGTGGTTGATTGTTATAAATTTGAAATTACCTGGATTGATAAAATGTGGGCCTGCCGCAGACTATGTATCCTCCCTGTGCCTGCCTGGACTGGGTGACCGCCTCTAGCCCCTCCACTGCCTCCTCTCATTCTCATTCATGGGTTGCTGTGTGGTCTCTAGCAATATAATGATTCAAGTTACATATATTATTATGTATTCATATATTGCTGTGATGAGAATATATACGTAAGAATAGCCGGCATATGTCAGTTGAAAGGTATCACAGGATACCAATTAATGCATTACATACACTATAGCCAGGCATCAAGGACCACAATGGAGACAAGTGCGTGCATTTTCTTGTGTAATCCTTATATACTCTAGGTGTATTGATATTTTATGTATTTACACGTTTACATTTTTATATTGAATAAAATCATCACCTTCATGCTTGTCATATACAAATCTAAATTATTACCCGCTGTAACGACAAATCTTTTTTTGACGATTAAAAAACAAGTACGCATTTTGTTTTGTTAAACCGACTGTGCGCACTAGTTAAACTATTCACACATTACACATCTGGACATAAAAGAACAGGATTGGCGATGGGCAAACGAATGATTGAGCACCTTTAAATGGAAGTTGACGTACCTTTGCTCTCGGCAGACAAAACATTTATAAAATATAATTATGTGTGTGTGTGTGTGTGTGTGTCTGTCTGTCTGTCTGTCTGTCTGTCTGTCTGTCTGTCTGTCTGTCTCTCTCTCTCTCTCTCTCTCTCTCTCTCTCTCTCTCTCTCTCTCTCTCTCTCTCTCTCTCTCTCTCTCTCTGTGTGTGTGTGTGTGTGTGTGTGTGTGTGTGTGTGTGTGTGTGTGTGTGTGTGTGTGTGTGTGTGTGTGTGTGTGTGTGCGTATTCGCCTTACAATTGTTAATAAGCTTGTAAGAGTAATTTATTATAATATGATTAACAATTTACACACTTTAGTGGAATATCTTTCATTATCAACAAATACAACAGTACAACAACGCAACATTGTGTCTATGCAATTGGTCGCGCTAGAGAGCACAGCGCCCCAGGCGAACTGAAGCAATACTATTGGCTGCAAAACTCCTTTTCCCAGTGAATTCAACGGTACTTGACGCGTATGCCAGTCACATCGCAGTCCATTGGTTTACATACGGCCTTGCACATACGTTGATGGCCTCATATATGCCTGCCAGTCCCACCAGTTGCATTTGCAAAGACAACTGCCCTGGAATTACACCAATATGGGGTTGTGCAATAGCATTGCTGGAACGCTAGATGTGTCTGCCCAGCCTAGTTTTAAAAGTGTTCATCATGGCTGCAGACACAACTGTTTCGGACAGACCGTTCAAATTCTTTATAGTTTTGTAGAAAACAAACTGTTGGGGTAAACCTGTGTCCTGGCTGGCACCTGAAATCGCGCAGTGTGGAAACCGTGTTGTTGATTGAGCGAACGATGTCGCACAGGAAGAGCTGTCTCTGCGTGTAAGGACTTATAGAATAATACTAGGCGGCTGATCTTTCTGCGACGCTCTAGGGACTCCCACTTTAGAGTTCTTTCATCATTAATGCTACGCTGCTTTCCCAACTGTCTTTATTCATTATAAATATTGCCGCTCGACGCTGTAATTTCTCTTTTCCATTATATGTATGTATGTATGTGTGTGTGTGTGTGTGTGTGTGTGTGTGTGTGTGTGTGTGTGTGTGTGTGTGTGTGTGTGTGTGTGTATATATATATGTGTGTGTGTGTGTGCGTGTGTGTGTGTGTGTGTGTGTGTGTGTGTGTGTATGTGTCCGATGCGGCGCTCGCATATTCGAGCGAATATTTGAGCGAACCATGGCGAAATATTTCGTGACTAAACAATTAGATTTATGTTTCGAATGCATTTTGTAGATGTAAAATTGAAAGGTGCTACGGCAACAAACTTCACCATAGACCAACGTTATGAGCAATACATATGTAGGAGTAGATACTTGATCTCTATAAGGTTTCAGTCTGAAGAAGTATTATTCGTTAGTATAACACACTATGCTATATTGACCATCAATAACTCTAGCAGCACCTCGTCGTTCTAAGCATTGTTATAATGTCTCAACTTTTCTAGGCGCGGAGTAAATCGTTCTTCACCAACCAATTTCCGTAATTATTATAGGATGTTGTATGTCATTTGGTGGAAGTTCGTTGACTCTACGTTGCTCCAGTTCACTCAGTTGTATGAACGAATACCTGGCTGTATGTCGTGACTGATAATGGTGTGTGCAAATAGTCTTCGCACATTAACTGCAGTGTGGCTGAATTATGCCCATAGAAGTCGAAATGGTATACGATTGAATAGGTATGCCAGTGAGTAAAGTGTAAAGCGCTTTCAGCACTCATAAGGACTGGTTTCTGCGATATATAAGAAGTTTCCTTTACTTTGTTACTCTTTACTCTTTTACATCAACATATTACTATATTGGCGTCATCAATGCTCTTCATAATATATATATATATATACATACATATATATATATATATATGTATATATATTTATAAATATATATATATATTAAATACATCGCCAAGTATTCAATTAGAAGTCAATGTGCCAAGAACGCGAACGGACATGGAAAGTGGACATCCATCAGCACCTCGCAGGGTATACTTACTCGTTAGTGTATTAATATGTGAATACTCACACACATGAAATGATAATTTTAATCAGTAGTTCGATAATCTCCACAGCCCTCGCGTACATGTCATAAATTAAAACTCAGGGAAATACGTCAGAGTTCTTTCGTAATTATTTGTTGACAAATTGGATACTGCTTATCGATTTTCAAATTGACAAACTCTTGATGGGCTCTGAGCTTGGTTTCCAAGGAGTTACCTTATTATTATCATTAAATAATATCAGGAAATTCTCAGATATAGAGTTTCTAAGAAACCGTTTCATAAACCACTGGATCGAGAATTCAATCCGCTATCAAGTAGCATGCGTGGATTCAACATCAGACAGTATATTTTGTTTCAAACATTTGTCAGATCTTGTGTGACTATCATTGAGCACAATGGTTGAACTTATAATGGAACAAACGTCACATCGTCGTGTGTAGGCGACACTTGGTAATATATATATATATATATACTACGATAACACAACAAGTACAAAAGCAAATAGAGTCAAAGGTGTATCAAATATATAGGCGCCGGAACGAAATTAATATTGGAGGAGCTGAGCTTGAGCACCACTCCACTGTCGGCTCGACAGATGACACCTGAAGACGGGGAGGGGGTGTTCAAGATGTTTCGCTGCCGCGCCGCCATAACTTCATCTTCTCTGCTGCAGCCGCGACGTTCCGAATTTTTAAAGCTCTTCAGACTATCCGAAAACCTCGAATTGACACCTCCCGCTGGAGGCTCGCCAACGAAACCAATCTTCACGCTCTCTAAAATATTTAATTGCACCAATAAATATTGGGGGCTAATCTTATCTCCAGCCCACCAACAAACATTACGCTAGAAAATGCACAACCGTTCTATCAATATTTGGGGCTAATCTTATCTCCAGCCCATCTCCTCAAATTTTGTGGGTCAGCCATCCGTAATCCCCCTCCCCGGTCCCGGCGCCTTAGAAACATGTGTAGTGTAAGACCTACATTAACGCTATGTGTGTTGTCTGAATACTCCGAAGACTCAGAAGAGCAAAGCTTTTTATTAGTATGCAGTGTACGTGTTGGCTCTCGCCCAAAGGAAATATGGCAGATGCGTGACATAGATATATTTAAATGCTTAAGCCAATTTGTCACTTTGCTGTCCTCCTGGATGTTACATCCCGCCATCTTGTCTTACTGATAACAAACTGCATTGTTGTTAACTGCCGGAGTTGTTGTTAACTGTCATATTTTATTTGGTTACGCCATCACGTCAATGCACATCCTCTTCTTCTTTGTCTGAAACGTCTAGCTTGAAAGCTTGGATAACGAGGTTTTCTCTTGGTGTAAGGCAAGCAAGACCAGGCCACCAGAGTCTTCTGTGTCTGATGAAGTCTCACATGAAATCAGTGGTGAATGTCATACCTGACATGGCAATTGTTTAATCGGTTTGCCCGTTCGCATTTATCTGACAAATGTCAATGTTTAATCTGCCTCTTGCATCAAAGATAGTTACTGGCAAAATTAAGGCTACTGATAGTAGGCGGGATTTCAGTCTAGCCGAAACTTAGACAAGTTCATTCACTCCACATTGCTCAAGTTCACTCAGCAGTAAAAATGAGTATTTCGCTGTATATAGTGTAGATATTTGAATATGAATAGCACCTAAGAGACGTCACGATGGCGTGTGCGTGAGCTTGTGAGTGTGTGTGTGTGTGTGTGTGTGTGTGTGTGTGTGTGTGTGTGTGTGTGTGTGTATGTGTGTCTGTGAATGTGTGTGCGTGTGTTTGTACATGTGATTGTGCGTTCGTGCGTGTTAACGGCATGCTGAAGGGGAAATCGGCTAGGTGCCTGACAAAATGGCCTGAAAATTGCTGTTTGTACGGAACAGAAAGAAAAACATTGCAAACCGTCTCGTATTAGCAATACAAGTATAGTTGCGTGAGGCCTTTTTTAAAAGCTTTGGCAAAATCAAGCAGGGTTGCATCTGTTTGTGTCTTGTTGTCCGTAGCAGTCATCTAGTCACGGACTATCTCGATGAATTGAGATTCACATGACAGTTTGTGTTGAAAGTAGAGGACGATGTTGTGTTTGTTCAAGTGTTTCCACATATGACTTAGAATTACGTGTTCAATGACTTTACAGAGGATGCATGTTAGTGATATTGGTCTGTAGTTTGCGGGGTCAGATTTATGGCTTTTTGTGTATTGGAGTTACTAGTGCTTGGAGCCAGTCGTCGGGGAGTTTGCATGTGTTGTATGACTGTTGGAAGACGTGTGTTATAATGGGAGCCATTTCATCTGCAGTTTCTTTAGGAACTCTGGCTGGGAGTTCATCTGGGCCAGTAGCTTTGTTTTGGTAGAGATTTTTCAGTTGCTTGATTACTCCAGCTGTAGTAGGCATACTAGGGTAAGAGGAAGGTGCTTGTTGTGGGATAGGATATATTTCTTGGGCGAACACGGAACTAAATTGGTTGTTCAGTGCATTTGCTTTGTTATGATCATGGATGATTGCTTGTTCGTTTACTTGCAAGTATGCCAATGTTTCTCGTTTGTCTGCTTTGTTGAATGACCAAAATTGCTTAGGGTTTGTCTTAAAGCTGTCTCAAATGTTGTTGTTTACGTAATATGTGTAAGATTTAGCTGCTGTCTCAATGTCATGCCTTCTGATTTCTTTGAACTTTTCCCAGTCGGTATTTAGTCCACATTGTTTTTTATGTGGTTTTTGTTGCGTTTTCGTTGCATTCGTATTATTTTCCGTGTTATCCAGGGGAGGTGGGTTTTTGCTTTGGTGTTGCGAGTAGGGATGGTATTGTTGATCAGTGTGGCAAGTTGAGTCCGAAAAAAGATCCAGTTTGTGTTAATGACTCGTGAATTGGGGTCCATGTCAAAGTATTCTGTTGTTAATTGGGTTATGCCGTCTTTAAGTTTCCCCCAGTGTGTGGATTTGTATTGAAATACTTTGCTTGATGGTTTTCTGTTGCGAACTGGATTTAGGTTGGCACTGAAGGATACGGCTTCGTGATCACTCATGTTGATTATTATGGACGGATTTGAAGTGAGTATTAGGTCAAGGATATTGCCAGAATCGATTCGTGTGGGGTCATTCACCATGTTTTGCAATCCAAATTCACTCATAATTTCTAGTAGTTTATTGTGTTTGCTGACAATACTATTGCTTGTGGTTTGTTGGTTGCCCCAGTCGAGTTGGGGTTGGGGGATTGGTAAGAGGATGCAATGTATATGGATTTGTTTTATGCAAAGTGGATTTGTGTTCATACTATTTGACAATTGGAGTTATTAATAATACATTTTTATTTCCACAATAACATTATAACACATATATGATTTTATGTTTTAATTATATTCACAATTATTGTAGAAAAGGAGAGGGCAGAAGTTTAACACTTATGAGGTAGTTTCCCTTTTTAAAACAGTTCTAATACATGAACATTTTGAATTATTATAACATAATGAGATTTGCACATGCGTCAGGTGTAGTCGATTCCTTTCTGGAATATAATCCCATGGTTGTAGTTGCGATCTGACCTACCTAAACCAAGTTTTTGACAAATTAGCTTCCCTAACAACCAACCTAAAACCTACAAAACAAGATGGCGAGCTAGTAAACAACAGGTATAAAGCGCGCGAAACCCAAACCACCCCCAAATCAACTCATATAAATAGGTGCATTCTGCCAGAGACATAGAGTTAAACCTACAGTATTATCATTATTAGTTCTATTTATAGACCATCAGAGATCAACCTGAAATAAACAGTAAACACAATATACAATAAACTATGTAGCAATAAGTGAGTGCAGGGAAGTGTCTGCCAAATATCGTGTTAGCTCGATTTCAGTTTGAATTATCAACTGTTAACTGGTTCAAAATACACAAATATAAATATATAATGTTTTTAAAGTCATGAAACTGTCCAGTAGCAAATTTAAGCATGCGGTCAGAAAATGTAAAAAAGAGAAAGAAACTTTTATTGCTGATTCCATTGCACAAAAGTTATATCAAAAACATCATCGACAGTTCTGGAAGGAAATTAAGAACCATATGATCGGTAAACCAACGAACATTGATGGTACACATGGTGATGTCGATATTGGGTCAATATGGAAGCACCACTACGAAAATATATTTA
Source organism: Escarpia spicata (assembly GCA_963995525.1). Taxonomy (NCBI): domain Eukaryota; kingdom Metazoa; phylum Annelida; class Polychaeta; order Sabellida; family Siboglinidae; genus Escarpia; species Escarpia spicata. Next base: position 38,272,739 of record OZ023213.1, read on the forward strand.
ATGATGTGAAGGATAACCGCTGTGACAATGTTCACTTTGATTCCATCAATGACAATAATGGAATTACTGGTGATGCAGTTGAAATGATGGGTATTATTAATTAATTATCATGCAATAAGTCACCAGGTCTGGATGCTGAAATCGCGATGCTATTGTCTACACTAGTGACCTCTATTATGATGCTGCATGGCAATGTTCCGAAATCAGTCTCAGGGTATGTTATTGTATCGGTTATTAAAGATAAAAATCGACGGGTAGATGACAAAGGTAATTACAGGCCAATATGCCTTACTAACATATGATCCAAGATCATAGATACCGTGATAGTCAACAGAATGGAAACATACTTGCAAACTACGCCTTATCAGTTTGGATTTAAGCCAAAACACGGAACGGAGCTGTGTGTGTTTACATTTAAGGAATTATTAAGATGTTACACTAAAAACGGTTCAGCTATGAATGTTGCGTTTCTGGATGCGTCAAAAGCATTTGATCGAGTCAATCGACATAAGCTGTTAACGAAATTAGAACAGCAATACGTACCGAAATATATTCTAAGAATACTCAGCAAAGAGTTCAATAACCAATGTGTATGTATCCGATGGGGATCTACCTACTCGGAGGGCAACGGTGTTAAGCAAATTGGAAAGTTATCCCCTTTACATTTTAACATTTACATGGACAATTTGAGTGTACAACTATACAGACAACGTATGGTTGTAGTCTGGATACTATATTTGTTATTCACCTGATATACGCTGATGACCTACTTCTATTCGCTCCTTCCGCCAAGGGACAACAAACTTTACTTGACATGTGTTACTGTTATGGGTGTGAGCACGACATTCAGTATAATGCTTATAAATCCCTGGTCATGCACTTTGATTCTAGAAATTCTAATCTTGCCAGGGAAATGAGGAAAGGAGTTCAACTTCGCTACCTCTTGTAAATACCTTGGGCATGTCATTTGTAACGACTTATTGGATGAGGCTGACATTCAAGCCAAAGTGAGACTTCTTTATGCCAAAAATAACGTGCTACGACAAAACTTTCAATTTTGCTCTACAATTGTAGAGAATAAGCTGTCTACTGTATATTTCATTAATATTTATATGTGTGCGCTATGGGTTAATTTTAGAAAAGCAAATTTTCAGCAATTTATTGTTGCCTATAACAATTCATACAGAATATTGAACAATCTGCCGATGAGATGTAGCGCAAGCCACATGGTTGCTACAGCTAATGTAAAATCACGTAAAGTTTACAGTTACATTGGGGTGATCGACATTGCCAAAGTTTCGAAACGGCAGCCGCAGGAAGTGGATTCGAACGAAGATACTCTCAGGAACTTGAACGTGAACATGATTGGCACGCACCACTTCTTGGGATTGGAAAACGATACCGTTGCTGTACATTACCCTTTTTGGAGAATTACTGATCAGACTCAAAGACAGAACTTAGAAACGTCGTCGTCGACTTACAAAAACAATTTCTACCATCGACCGCAACCGCATGCAGAGAACATCGTCAACACAGTAATTTATTGGACTATTTTAAGTTTGACTCTTTTGTACTCCATTACAGAGTTTGCTTTGATATATCAGGTGTGAAGCAGCGAAGCGGAACGACCGCTCGAGTAAATGCCAGACGGCAACAAAACGTCGTCAACACAGAGATTCACACGTCTTTTTAAATAAGATATTTTTATACTCCTTTACAGAGTCTGCTTTGACGTGAAACAGCGGGGCTGAACGACCAGTAACGTAAGTGTGAGGCGGTGATAGGCACAACATAATCTTATTGATAAAAAGGCATTGAGCAATTTCACAAATTCAAATGATACTTATTTCAGCTGATTTGTCTGGCTGTTTGCCACTAGGTTTTTAAGATCAATGAATCAGTGTGGTTTTCTCATTAATTGTTCGCATTTCGCAAATCCCCTTTTATAAATTATTTCCTGGTGACTAAGCTGGAAGAATTATAGTTTCTGCTACCAACGAAGTTCTATGCATTTTGTTGCATTTGCTATTAACATTGTATATATGTGGCTTCTTCGCTATGTCGGAAATATTCTCATATATTTTGATTAGGAATTTTGCTTTAAGACTACTGCAGAAACCGTTTGAACGAAATAGTGTTCCTGTCAATGAAAATGAGTGTCTAACAGAAATGTTTCTCTTTTGAAACTATCGGGTTGTATTAAAATGTATCGCTATATATGTGGTATTTTTCTTCTACTTCCGCGGTACACTGGGGATTTTGTTACGTCACCTCTAGATGCCACGGCACGCCGATTGAGAAGCACTTGTTTAAAACATTAGTACATTATACACGCACCAAGGACATTCGAATTCTGTCTACAATTCGGTGTTGATGATAAATGTTGAATATTGCATTGATACTAAAGAACTGTGTTTATTCACACCAAAACCGTGTAGAGATAAATTATTTTATCCAGAAGAACTTCAATGAGATTATGTAATAATATGCCCATTATTATATTGATCATTGTGCTGACGTATGATGAAATATATAAAATTCAATAGAAACATAATGCGAGTTGTGTGATCACGAAAAATGTTCTACAACGAACTGCTGAAAATAATTACGTACGTTAATGCGAATGATATGCTTACCAGAAAAAGACAATATTAGCAGTGCATGTCGTAGTTAGATCTGAATAACAAATCGGTGCTACCTTTAACATTCTAATGTTAAAGGTAGCACCGATTTGTTGAAAGTAATTGCTGAATTCGAATGTCTAAGTTGCGTGTTAGTTTGTGTTGAACGGTTATGTTTTCACCGAGTGGAATAACTCATCTCTTACAGGCGTGAAATGACACCGGCATGCCCCATCTTTTGTTGCTTACCGACACACAACGTTCTGCTGTTAATAATTTGTCTGTACGCCTTTTTTGAATATCGTTTTGTAAACACCCAACCAACTCAACTCCGTCCAGTATACACCGTTCTTGGATTATGTTGTGTGTGTATGTTCGCGCGTGTGTGTGATGTGTGTGTTTTGCGTGCATGCGAGCGTGCGTGCGCGCGCGAACATGTGTGTGTGTGATGTGTGTTGCATGCGTGCGTGCGTGTGTTTGTGTGTGTGTGTGTGTGTGTGCATGCGCACGCGTGTATGTGATGTGTGTGTTGCGTGAGTGCGTACGTGTGTGCGTGCGTGTATGTGTGCGTGCATGCGTGCGTGCGTGCGTGCGTGCGTATGCCCACCCAACCAACTCAACTCCGTCCTGTATACACCGTTCTGGGATTATGTTGTGTGTGTGTATGTTCGTGTGTGTGTTCGCGGGTGTGCGTGTGTGATGTGTGTTGCATGCGTGCGTGCGTGTGTTTGTGTGTGCGTGCGTGCGTGTGTGCGTGCGTGCGTGCGTGCGTGCGTGCGTGCGTGCGTGCGTGCGTGCGTGCGTGCGTGCGTATGCCCATCGTGGAAAGTTTCACGAATAGCACAAGACCGAAATTCCTCGGAACATTTATGATGAAACATATTTGTTTCTATCTAAATTTGCCTCGTGATTTGTATTTCATTAATGGTATGACGCTACCCCGCGATTAGGCGTGTTTTTATAACTGTATTTAAGCTGACTACATGAGAATCGCCAGAACCATACTGATGTAATTTTCATCAAGTTTGTTTTATTATCTCAATCGCGTGCATCTTTATTAAATATTATGACGTACACTTCCCATATTTGATTGTATGTCCCATGCGTATTGGTTAACGGTATGTTACGCTGAAACCAGGCCTTTGAAATATATGTGTTTTTTCTTCAAAGCTTAGGTTGTTATTCTTACTGTAAACATTTTCGCGTGTAAAAACATGCATGGCACCTGAACTATCATATTTGCAATAACGTTGCCTGGAGACTTTCTAACTTCTCTCCTAAATGTAAAAACAGACTGAACATAACTTTTTTGAAATGTCAAGCAAATGTCAACCGATCTATTCCTTCCTCAACCAATCAATCTACTACTGCCCATTGTCCTAAACTGGCACTGACCCAAGAAAAAGCACCACGAAAAACAAGGAGTACGCGCTAACGCAGCCACTCCTGTCATCGTTTCATCTCAGACAAAAGGAGAGTTTCTTTCTCTTGTTTTGTTCCGTGATTGCAGGAGCAGTATCTTATTCAAGTAAGAGTTTTTTCACGCTACTTTTTCTTTACCACTAGAAAATATACTTTATGTCACACTTTCGGCTTTAATTTCACTGTAGAGACAATTAGTCAGGTAGAAATTGACACAATGTTGACCAAACCCAGACATTTTAGTTAAAAAGTCTGTTTTTGTTTTAAGATGTCCAGTAGGGAAAAATCCAACCAAAATCAAACATGGGGAACCTCAATTTTTTCAAGGAAAACATACGTAAACTGTCAATTGAATATGTTTGTTTTTTGTAAGATTTCATTTGTGTCCATATATAGATGCCAGTCCATTCAATATATGTGGTATGGAAAGCCAAACACGACATTTGTTTAACATTTTGTTGCCATAACGTAACGATATATATATATATATTGGTTGATTTATCCTGTTTCTGGTGATGAAGAGCATGTCTTTTCCGTTGCTGACAAGATTGACAACTCGCCAAAGATAGCCACATGCCTCATGAACTGTCCAATTGATTTTGTGATTGACACTGGTGTTTCTGTCAATACCATAGCACTCGCCAGCAAACCGGTGCTTCAGTCTCCAGTGCCAAAATGATATGCATTTGGCTCCAAGTCTCCTCTTCCTGTGCGAGGTTTCTTTGAATCTGAAATATACTACGAGTCAAGCACAACTCAGGCAAAGTTCTACGTCCTAGAATCAAACACCTGCAGCAACCTTCTGAGCGGCAAAACTGCCCAGCTGATCCACCTTCCCTTCAAAATGTCCCCAAAACCATCCGTAATGAGTTCTCTGCCTTGTTTGATGGAGCCATGGGTCGGATCAAGGACATGAAAACCAAGCTGCACATTGACCCATCTGTACCACAAGTAGCGCAGAGACATCGACGCATCCCATTCCACGTCCGCAAGGATGTTGAGAAGGAGCTCGATCGCCTTGAGAAGATGGACGTCATTGAAAAGGTAGAAAGCCCCACACCCTGGGCGAGCCCAATCGTAGTCGTCCCCAAGAAAACAGGTGGTGTGAGAATCTGCGTGGACATGAGGGTACTCAACAAGGTCATTCGGAGAGAAAGACACCCAGTGCCGACGTGTGACGATCTCAGTGCTGACCTTAACGGCTCAACAGTTTACAGCAAGCTAGACCTGACAAACGCATATCATCAGCTAGAATTAGACGAAACAAGCCGTTACATCACTACCTTCACCACCCATGTGATTTATTTATACCATAAAATAATCTACACTTTTTATTAGATAATAGAAACACACATGAGGCTCTTTTATAATAAGCAATTTAATAATTTGAACAGTGGCTGTAGTCAGAGTGTTGGCGGCGACATGCAAAAACGCACACTTGTGCCGCATGTATGCGTTCGTAATTCTGCAAATTGTACAGTTAATTACATACAACTATACATATATAGCAGTTGCTTTGGCAAATACGTAACTTATAAACAACGACATATTAAAACTTTATCAGTTACCAGAATTAAGTCAATTCTGCACGCTCATGGGCCAATCTCTAAATAGCCCACATACGCACACACGCACACACGCACACACGCACACACGCACACACGCACACACGCACACACGCATACGTACGTACTATAACAATGTTTTCTCGCAGTTGTCTTGGATTCACAATACCCATTAACCATCGTAAGTTTTCTAATTAATGTTACTAAAAAAGACAGTAAGAGTGGGTTGTTGACAGTTCGCAGTGCAGGCCAATACAAAAACAAAAAGAGCGGTACATCAGGACCAGCCGCCTCACCATGGAACCAAGACGAAGAAGAGCAATACTTGTTTATAATTTTCTGACATAATCATTTCTTAGATATAATCTGCACTGTTCCTTCAATGACGTTATTTCGTGTTCTCTACTACATATATTTGTTGTCAAGTGAGCAACAATATATTTATCAATATTTTCATGATCACTATACATTTCCTGAGCACTTCTATTGTATCTCTTTTTATCTTCTTATGCTTAGTGTTGTTAAACCACTATTATTCAGGCCTCATTCATAGCTTTCATCAGATCTCTCGGTTCTAGCAACAACACGTTTTTATTCACACCAATACACTTTGGGTACACGGCGATCCCACATCGCTCTGCCAGCCACAAACTACAATTGTCCGCAGTCCACGCCGCTGTTCTCGGCTTTATGTAACAGCCATCTATATTACTACACTTCGGCCCATGCCATGTCATCAATCCTGTGGCTCCCCTCCCCCCCTATGCAAGTCGAGCTGCACCTAACGACTGTCGCTATCTACTGCCAACGAAAAGCTCTAAGTGTCAACTCCTGGCCGCGCCCATTCTTAGCCACCACACCTGGCTTCTTGCATAACACCACGTTATATAAGTTGCACCAGGTTAACCTTCTGTAGTCCGGCCACAGCAGCTACCGTCAAACCAATTAAAACTAATTAAAACTGTGTTTCGTAATACAACCCCATTTTAAAGACTGAAACGTCCCCATTAGTCTAATACACATATTAAATCACACAAAATCGAAATATAAAGTCTCAAACGTTCAAAGTAACGCGACTAACAAAACTAACACAACTAATTGACACAATACTGTGTGTCGCAGTGTCACCGCCGTTTTAAAACTAATTAAAACTGTGTTTCATAACAGTTGTTTTACTCAATATCTGACCATCTCTAAATCTTCTTGTCTTTAGTGCACGCACTGGGATTCTGTAAACAGCATGTTGAAACCACACACGTTAAAATGTTCACCGACGCACGTTCAATACCTCCACAAGTGGTAACTGACACCTTACACCAAAATACGTATTCGTTACAGACATTGCGGCAACACATTGGTATTTATGTGACGAATAAACATGTTTGAGAACGTGTGAATTGCTGCAGGTTTTCTCCATAATAAAAACGGTAGCGAGTTTCGGAGAGCTATGACTGGCGTGACGGTGGGTTTTCCCCACTCTACAAAGAGGTTAGCATAACTTAATTACGTGCCTATTTAATTAATAAGAAACTATTACCTTAACTTGTTTTAATATGTGGTCAAAGTTGAAAAACACCGATTTTGTACAATCGGATTTAAAACCATGTGGCGCTTTATTGCATATAAATGTAACGTTAACTAATCTCACGGAATGGCTTTGTTTTTGTTGTCTTCGTGTCCATAACACGTTCGCTATACATTATTTATATAATTGCTTGATATCTTACCTGAAGAAGGTATGTGTCTACCTCCGTCGGCGAATAGGAGGAAAAGGCGGTGAAGCAAGTTTTGAATTAAGGTAATTTCATTGTTGCGTTCTCAGATGGAGCATAAGAAGAGTGATGGATATGGACTTAGAGAAAAGTAGACCCTATAACACATTTCACCCATTAATTGGTGACAAAGGGAGCAGGCAGCGGACATAGAAGGATGGGTATGTTTGTGTGGATGTCACCATGTATGTTGTGGTTTATGCAAGGGAAGTATAAAAACGAACTCAACATAAAAAGAACCAGACGCAGAGCTACCTAGACTCACGCATTTGGCGTGAGTCTCAGCCTGTAAATCTCACGCGTATTTGCCATTTGAATTTTTTTTAAATACAAACAGGGTAATTTTCATGCACGGGTTGATATATTTAATCACATACACATGCGGATAGCGTAAAGCTTCCCTAGAATCCGTCGCTAGGTTATTCTTGTCAACATCAGTGACGTGTATAAAATGTAGTTTTTTTGTTTGTTTATGAGTAATACTGTGGGCACCTAGTGTCTTGTTGAGAAACGTCAGTGCTGCCACCTGGTGTCCATTCGGGGAACTGAACCTCATTCATATATCCAACTCAACTTGGCATCTCTGTAGACGGTAATTCTTTGCATTATCTACCCTCGTGTATTGGTTGTCTACGTCACTGTTTCGTGTGCTACTTCCACTCGGTACCCCCTCACCCCCAGTGTATGTATGATGACATGTATTACAGAATTGTTCTGGCAGCCCTTTCTCTATTTGTATAGACTTATTTCAACTGTTGTGTAGGTTGGTAATGGGCAATCCAAATTTATTAATTCACAGGGATTGCCACTGTGCACAGACAATCTATACAATGCATTTCACATCCTGTGCACAGACAGGTACATAAAGATTACCGATCAATGTACAGCATATGCTATGTACTACAACTTGTATATATATATATAATAATTTTCCATTCTAGCTAGTTATTTACTAAGAAAACCTTGAATGCTGTTACACATATTTACATAACACCAACTGTCATATATTTACAATATATAAATTCAAGAGAAAAAGATACCAGTGTATTGCACACCTTCTATATTACTAGCTAGAGTATTTACAGCAATTTGCTATATATAAAAGTGGGGGGCTAGAACCCCCTTGACAACATTCATGGAACATGTCTGTCTAATGATGTGATATTGAACATGCTAAATTGCAGATATTATATGAAAAGCAATATATGTACACCAGAGACACACTGGGAGTTTGGGGGTAGGGAATCGAATTTTTTCTGATAAGTGAATCAGAGTGTTCCGGACGGCAATGCGAATCGAACTGAACGAGATCAGCGATTCTCTGCTCCTACTGCAAAAATTTTCCCGCACACGCGCTGCTGGACAATCGCATGCCGCTCATGTGACGCGGTTGAATTCTGGGCCAGCTTAATTAAGCGCTGGACGATTTAAAGGAGTGTGTAACATTACAGGGGAAACAGGTTGTTTTTACCACCTAGTTTATTTGCTAGGTGCTCGCTATGTTGCTACACATTTCATCCTGAAGGCCAAAAATTCATTAATGAAGTTCGCCTTCTATAAAAGCCCATTGATAATTGTGACGGGGCATGGCATGGTGACGACTTGAAGTGAACGCTTGCATTCGGAATCACTAGAGAGCAAGTAGGTATGTCAATTAACAAACTGGCTAGGTCTTACACATAGTTCATATATATTTTTATATTTAGTGTTTTTCTTACATTTGCTGTTACATTAAAAATCGAGACAAGTCAGTTGGTGGAATGTTACATATATAATACACATGCTTCTGGTTAGTTAATTTTATCCAGCTGAATTATTGCCAAGAACCCTAGATGGCATGTGGAGCTACTCTTCCTGACTGTTAAAACACATTCTACTATGCGTTTCTCGTAGCTAAGGTCATTCAATTTTCGAATCAATCATTCTGTTTTGTAAGGTATATGTGTCCCTCTTATAGCATTTACCCTTCTCACACTGACGACTAGAATGAAGACGGTCGTGCTCGTTTGTCTGTTCGGTCTGTTGGCGGCGTCACTCGTCGAGGACACTGCGCAGACGGAGCAAGTCGACGTCGAAGCCGGATGCGAGCGTAAAGGTGAGGGGTGGGGGAGAAGATGTCGTCACTGACGAGCTATGAGGACGTGATCAATCGACAAACGAGGCACTGTGAGTAATGTGAGCTATGAGGACGTGATGAATCGACAGAAGAGACACTGTGAGTAATGCTGTATTTGAATTTGCACACATTCAGTGAGCTCAGGTTAGAATACTGTGTGACGAAACCATTTTTTATTTTTTATAATATGATACTATGGTATATTCTAAAAAGTCTGACTTACGTTAATGTGTTGATGATATTCTCAATGAACTGTGTGTTCATGTCTATCACGATAACCTGGCACGGGATATGGAAGAGACAACATCCCTTAAAAAAACTTAAATATTTCCTATTTGCTAAAAGGAAAAGGTAAATTCTCATATAGCGCAGAATCCAGTCCTGAGGGCCGCTCAAAATGTCTTAAACTTAACTCCCTGCCAGATTTAATCGAACAACATCTCAACTATTCTGGCCTTCTGGAAAGAAATCAGCCATACTTCAATTAATGTGCAAAGGCTATTCATAGACAAATATCCACCACGGTCTATAGCCAGGTCCTCATTCATGCAGTCGAATGAACTGTAGCAAGCTAGAGTGAACACATTTTCCCAACAATCGACACAGCAGTACACGATTCGAACATGGATTCTCTTGAATGAGTCTGACGCTACAGCCACTGCAAGACTGCGCTCCACACAGACAACCAACTCTATAACGTGTTAAATATTTCCTATTCGTTGAAGGGAATATACCCCTATATAATTACATTTTGAGGTATTGTTTTCTACATTATTACATGGAATTATATGCATTTGTATTTATCATTTAAAACACCCAAGTGCAACAAACAAATGGTAGCAGTTACCACAATTACAGTATTTTGATCTTTTAACAAAAATGGTAGCAGTTACTACCATTACAGTATTTTGATATTTTAACAAACAAATGGTAGCAGTTACAACCACTACAGCATTTTTATATTAAAAAAAAACAAATGGTAGCAGTTACTACCATTACAGTATGTTGATCTTTTAAGAAACAAATGGTAGCAGTTACCACCATTACAGTATTTGACCTTTTAACAAACAAATTGTAGCAGTTACCACCACAACAATATTTTCATCTTTAAAAAACAAACGGGAGCAATCGCCACCATCACAGTATTTTGATCTTTCAACAACCAAACGATAACAATTATCACCGTTACAGTATTTTGATCTTTCAACAAACAAACGGAAGCAGTCATCACTATTACAGTATTTTGATCTTTCAACAAACAAACGGGAGAAGTCACCAACATTACAGTATATTGATATATGAATAAACAAGCGGTAGCAGTCACAACAATTACAGTATTTTGATCTTTCAACAAACAAACACATAAACAAACAAACGGCAGCAGTCAACACCATTACAGTATTTTGAAATTTCAACAAACAAACGGTAACACTCACAACCATTACAATATGTTGATCTATCAAAAAAAAACGGTAGCAGTCACCACTATTACAGTATTTTAATCTTTCAACAAACAAACGGGAGAAGTCACTACGATTATAGTATATTGATATTTTAATAAACAAAAGATAGCAGCCACCACCATTACAGTATTCTTATATTTCAACAAAAAACAAACAAACAAACAGTAGCAGTCACCATCATTACAATGTTTTGTTCTTTCAACAAACAAATTGGAGCAGTCACCATCAAAATTATATTTTGATATTTTAACAAACACACGGTAAGGGTCACCACCACTACAGTATTTTTAACTTTCAACAAACAAACGGGATCAGTTACCACAATTACAGTATTTTGATCTTTCAACAAAAACAAACGTTAGCAGTCATCACCATTACAGTATTTTGATCTCTGAACAAATAAACGGTCGCAATCACCACCAGTACAATATTTTGATTTCTCAACAAACAAATGGGAGCATCACCACCATTACAGTATTTTGTTCTTTCAACAAACAAACGGGAGCAGTCACCAAAATAATAGTATTTTGATCTTTCAACAAACAAACGGTAACAATCACCACCATTACATTATTTTGATCATTCAACAAACAAACGGTAACAGTCATCACCATTACAGTATTTTGACCTTTCAACAAACAAACGATAGCAGTCACCACCATTAGAGTATTCTGATATTTCAACAAACAAACAAACAAACGGTAGCAGTCACCATCATTACAATATTTTGATCTTTCAACAAACAAATTGGAGCAGTTACCTCCATTATAATATTTTGATCTTTCAACAAATAAACGGGAGCAGTTACCACAATTACAGTGTTTTGTTCTTTCATCAAAAATAAACGTTACTAGTCACTACTATTACAGTATTTTGAACTTTCAACAAACAAACGGTAGCAGTCACCACCATTATATTATTTTAATCTGTCTTTCATACCGGAGCAATCACAACAATTATAGTATTTTGATATTTCAACAAACAAACAAACGGCAGCAGTCACCACCATAACATTATTTTGATCTTTCAACAAACAAATGGTAGCGGTCACCACTATTACAGTATTTTGATCTTTTAACAAACGAATGGGAGCAGTCACCACCATTACATTATTTTGAAATTTCAACAAACAAACGGTAGCAGTCACCACCATTATAGTATTTTGATCTTTCAACAAACAAACAAACAAACAAACGGCAGCAGTCACCACAATTACAGTGTTTTGTTCTTTCAACAAAAATAAACGTTAGTAGTCACTACTATTACAGTATTTTGAACTTTTAACAAACAAACGGTAGCAGTCATCACCATTACAGTATTTTAATCTTTCAACAAATAAACGGGAGCAATCACAACAATTACAGTATTTTGATATTTCCACAGACAAACAAACGGCAGCAGTCACCACCATTACATTATTTTGATCTTTCAACAGACAAATGGTAGCGGTCACCACTATTACAGTATTTTGACCTTTTAACAAACAAGTGGGAGTAGTATTTTGACATTGCAACAAACAAAGAAACGGTAGCAGTCACCACAAATATAGTATTTTTAAATTTCAACAAACAAACGGTAGCAGTCACCACCATTACAGTATTATGATATTTCAACAACAACAAAACAGACGGCAGCAGTCACCACCATTACAATATTCTGATCTTTCGACAAACAAACGGGAGCAGTCACCACCATTATAGTATTTTGATCTTTCAACAAACAAACGGTAACAGTCACCACCATTGCAGTATTTTGACCTTGCAACAAACAAAGAAACGGTAGCAGTCACCACCATTAGAGTATTTTGAAATTTCAACAAACAAACGGCAGCAGTCACCACCATTACAATATTTTGATCTTTCGACAAACAAACGGTAGCAATCACCAAAATTACAGTATTTTGACCTTTCGACAAACAAACGGTAGCAGTCACCAACATTACAATATTTTTATGTATCAACAAACAAACGGAAGCGATCACCACCATTACAGTATCTTGATCTTTCAACAAATAAACGGTAGCAATCACCACCACTACAATATTTCATCTTTCAACAAACGAACGGTAGCAATCACCAAAATTGCACTATTTTGACCTTTCGACAAACAAACGGTAGCAGTCACCACCATTATAGTATTTTGATCTTTCAACAAACAACCAAACAAACGGCAGCAGTCACCACCATTACAGTATTTTGATCTTACAACAAACAAACGGTAGCGGTCACCAAAATTACAATATTTTGATCTATCGACAAACAAACAGTAGCATTCATCACCATTACAGTATTTTGATCTTTCAACAAACAAACGGAAGCGGTCATCACCATTACAGTATTTTGATCTTTCATCAAACAAACAAACCAACGGTAGCAGTCACCACCATTAAAGTATTTTGAAATTTCAACAAACAAATGGTAGCAGTCACCACCATTACAGTATTTTGATATTTCAACAAACAAACGGCAGCAGTCACAACCATTAAACTATTTTGATATTTCAACAAACAAACGGGAGAAGCCACTACCATTACAGTATTTTGATATTTCAACAAACAAACAAACAAACGGCAGCAGTCGCCACCATTTTTCAAGTTCTTTCACATCTAAAGAAATATGAGGCGATAAGATACACAAACCTTGAAAACGCCCAAGGTGAAATCTGAACGAGAAGACTGCAGCGACTCCACCGCAAGGCAAAGAAATCAAGATCTACTGCAAGTAGAAAGAAATGCGTATCAGCCAGAGCTGAAGTACAGAAACTACAACGTCGTGCATATTGGGACTATGTGAATAACTTGATTGACACCCATGATTCCGAAGACGACACTATGGACAGACCACCACACAGAGGAGGTTCTGGAACTGCATCAAGTCACTGCGTAAGGATACTACAGGTGTATCTCCTCTTCGAGAAGGAGGCAAGCTGTACTCAGAACCCAAGGACAACGCAAATATTCTCAACAGACAGTAGAAGTCGGCGTTTACAAGAGAAGACATTACAACCACCCCATCCATCGAAAGCACTTCCCTACCACCAATGCCTGATATTACGGTTACAGAAGAAGGTATCCGGAAACTCTTATTAAAGACCAACCCACACAAAGCCACCGAGCCAGATGGAATCACGGCAAGAATCCTCAAGGAGTGTGCTCATGCCATCGCACCATTGCTCACCATCATCTACAATAAGTCGCTGAAAGAAGGCTCCGTGCCAGATGACTGGCGACATACTAACGTGACAGCTATTTTCAAAAATGGAGACAGAAACACTGCCGCCAACTACAAACTAGTTTCCTTAGCCAGTCTCTGCTGTAAACTGTAGGAGCACATCGTGGTCAGCAATACATTGAAGCACCTAGAAAAACATTAAATCCTCACTGACTGCCAACATGGTTTTAGGGCTACGAGAAGCTGTGAAACCCAGCTACTGACATCTTGTCATGAAATAGCAAATATTCTGGATCGGAGCAAGCAGATGGAACTGGCTATATTGGATTTCTCGAAGGAATTTGACCGTGTACCTCATCAGCGATTCCTGTTAAAGAGACATCATTATGGGATCAGGGGATCCACTTACAGGTGGATCGCTGAATTCCTGTCCAACAGATCTCAGCAAGTCGTCGTTGATGGAGCATCACCCGACCAAGCCCCTGGCATCAGTGGCGTACCCCAGGGCACGGTCTTGGGGCCGCTCCTGTCCCTCCTGTTTATCAACGATCTACCTAACAACTTTCACTCCAGCACTCGTCTATCTGCTGACGAATGCATCATCTACAGGGAAATTAGATCTATGGACGACTGTCAAATTCTCCAGGAAGACCTATCCACCTGAGAATGCTGGGAGAAGAAGTGGGGCATGGGTTTTCATCATCATCATACCATCATGACCTGCACAAGATCTAGGAAACCCAAGTCCTTTAACTACCAAATTAAGGGCCATACTTTAGAAGTCTCCACCTGCTCAACGTACTTTGGCGTTGATACGCAAAAAGATCTCTCTTGGAAACGACACACTGAGCGATCAATACAGAAACTCATGGCATACTGGATTTCCATAAGCGGAATTTGAAGTCGGCCAGTGAAGATAAAAAACTAATGCCTACAAAGCCCCGGTAAGACCCCACATTGAATATTGTAGTGCCATCTGGAATCCTCACCATCAGGACCAAGAAAATAAAGTTGAAGCTGTGCACAGGAAGGCCGCGAGATATATCACCAACATATATAATAACACCAGCAATCTAGCACCCATGCTGGACCATCTGCAGTGGGAATCTCTGGCATCAAGATGCACCAAGACACAACTGTGTTGTTATAGTTCCCCAGGCCTATTTCTTCCCTGCTTCATCAAGAACCAGTCATTCCCTTAAGTTCCGTCAACTTCCCGCACGCACAGATGTATTTAAATTCATTTTTTTACTCAGGGCCATTCCTCTGTGTAACTTCTTGCCAGCACATGTTGCTGAGGCTCCCAGTTTGGGTATTTTCCAAAGGGAGCTTGTCCAGCTTTCGTTCTGATTTATTTGTCTTTGTCCTTGACCGAAGCAGGCTAAATGAGGGACTAGGGCTGTGTCGGCCGGGGTTTATCTCCGGGGACCCGCTGCGATTGCCGAATTGGCCTAGACTTGATACCTGAAAAAGACAACTACAATGTTATATTTTTTTCTCTTTCTTCTCTCTCATACTTTGGTCTTTTGTATATTTTCTTCTCTTTTTGTTGTTTCCTCCAATAATAAACCAACCGTTGTTTAATGATCAAGATTGATCGGTCAATCTACAGATACAGAGAGATAGATCCACGCTTCTGAATATGTGGCCCAAACTTCTCGTTGTTGCACATCAGCAGCTTCGGTAGGTGACCTATGAACCTAGGGTGAAGGGTTGTGAACTTTACTATTGTGCCAACAATATCAAACCTTTATGGAAAAAATGTGGCTGAAAAAAATAAATATTACATTGATCAGCTTAGTGTGAGGAAGCAGAAGTAATGCAACTGATAATATTGCCAAATATTACAAAACAAAATATTGTAAAGTTATGTAGATAACACGGAAATATCACAAACAACACCAGACTATCGTAACGTTGAACTGAATGTAATACAGTTTAATTGGGGAGCCACTTTTCATCCCAGAACGAGGCTGATGTATGCTGATCAATTACATTAAATACAAATAATTACAATAATAATAATAAGAGAACTTCTATTGCGCCTAATTCCTTTGAAACCAAGCTCAGAGGCGCATCAACACACAAGGATTGGTCAATCTCAAAATCCGTAAGCAGCATTCCAGTTGTCAACAGATAGGTCAAGGCACTAGGGAGATACGGTGGATAAGCAATGTTTAAAGATACGTTTTTAAATGACGACGGAACTTTGTAATATGTCCAACTGATATAACACTAAGAGGGAGCATATTAAGAAAAAAGCCCTACTTTCAATGTTACTGTTGACTTTAGGAACAAAAAACGTAGGTCAGAAATAGATGATCGAAGCTGGATAAGTTTTCTTACAGGAGTAAGCAATGAATGCAAATACGACGGTTGCTTACTGGACAGTGCCTGGTATGTAATGGTACAGATCTTAAATATAATATGATATCGTACAGAAATCCAATGCAAAGACTCCAAAAGTGGCACAGAGCGAGAAAACGAGGAGATCTTGTAACTACTCTTGCTAGACAATTTTGGACACGCTGAAGTTTTGTGATATCCTTGCTAGCGATATTATATAGGAAGGAATTGTAATAGTCAAATCTGCTGCTAACAAGCGCTGTTGCAATAGTTTTAGCAACAGAAAATGACATATACCGGCGAATACGGCGAAGATCACGAATATGATAAAAACAGCAGCGACAAAAAAAAAATACATGTACGTATGTATGTGAATATATGTATGTATATATGTGTGTATATGTGTGTATACATACATGTATATAATTATATATAAATACATGTCAAGGGTAAATTTACACAAAAGTCAATGACTTCGTATTTACCCCCTTCAAACATTGTATATTCTCACTTGTATTATAGTTAAACTTGTTTGGTTGTCTTGTCTTGTATATATTGTTATCAATGTTCTGAGTAAACGTTCATTCATTCATGTTTGAGATATGTGTTGTCGGAAATTGAAGTTACTACCAAAGATCTCTCCTATATTCCACACCGAGGTTGCTGGCATGATATACTGATTCAAAATACGCCTAGGGAAAAAACCATCCAGTTTACTTCGCTGCATTGGAATACCAATAATGATCAATTCAGTTTTTTATGCATTTAATTTCAACTCGCTGTCAGTCATCCAGTAGAAGATATCTTGAAGGCAATCACTAAGTTGGTTAAGGGAACGATTTGTATCCTGGGTAGCCAACGAAATGTAGATCTGAGTATCATCAGCATAAAGATGATGATCCAAGTTATGTCTTTGTATAACAGAGCTTAGTGGCGTGGTGTAAAGAGTAAAAAGCAAAGGGCCAAGAACAGATCCCTACGGAACAAATACCAAATAAAGCCGCCGGTGCAGCTGAAAAGCAGTTGCAATCTTTATAGTTTGGAGAGATGAGAATGCTGTGATAAATCAGTTAGATATGTAGAAAACCAGCTTAGAGCTATGCCAGATATGCCGTACCACTTTAATTAGCGTTCAATGAGAATGCTGTGATAAATCGCGTCAAACGCGGCAGAGAGATCTAGTCATGGAAGTACCGTCACTTTACCATTATTAATGTTCAAGTTAATGTCATTATGAACTTTAAGAGGGCAGTCTCGGTTGAATGGAAACGTATATATGCAGATTGTGACACATTAGTTAAGACATTTGTGCTAATGTGAGACGTTAGACGATTTGCTACAACCTTTTCTAGTATTTTGGAAATGAAGCTGAAGTTAGAAATAGGTCTATAACTGTTTAGGTCTTGTTTAGGCAGATATGACTTCTTAAGAAGTGGTGTAACATGGGCGTATTTGAAATCATCAGGAAAAAAACAGAGCAAAGTGGTGCATTTATAATATTTGTTTAAGGTCCAATTAGTGTATCGAGACATGCTTTTAGCAGTATTGTTGGAAATGGATCAAGTGTACAGGATTTATTTGGGAAGGATATCATTATTTTCTTAACTTCATCAACTGTTGCAGGTTCAAATGATACAAGTAGAGAATTTACTTGTGGAAAGTCCACACTGACATTACTTAAATTAGGACGTGGGAAAGCAGAACGAATAATACTGATTTTTTTCTTAAAGTGACTATAGAACGAATAATATAGATACTTAACTGACACATGATCAGGTAGCGATGGAGTAGGCCGTCTGTGTAGAATGTTATTGATGCAGTTCCATAACTGACTCGGGTTATCAGACTTATTTATGACCACATTAGTATAGTAATCTGATTTAGCTTTGGCCATGTGTCTGTTACAGAGGTGGCATTGCTTAGAATAGGAATAGCGCGACCTGTCTAATGGCGAGCGCGATTTGCGCCATACACGCTCTAAATAACGACGACGCCTTTTAGATAGTATAATTTCGGAAGTCATCCGTGGAGCCAGTGAACTTTCTGACACACATTTGGATTTTATAGGTGCATGTTTGTTAAATAATGCATTGAGTACTTGACCGTACTGTTTATATAAGTCAGATATATGTTTTTTTGGTATCTATGATTAGATCGGATATAAGGATATCAGCCATTAAAGAGGTCAAGACAATGGCCATGTATATGGGTCGAAAAGAAACATGTTTTTTCAAATCAAAGGATGCCAGAATATTATCAAACGTAGTTGTAGTTGTAGAAGGTATATCCAAATGTAGATTAAAATAACCAAGAATATAACATTCTGAATGAATAATTGCCAGATTTTCCAACATATCCTGAAAGTCTTCAACGAAATTAGTCGGATGTCCTGGAGGGCGATAGATACAGACAAAGTATGCGGAGAAAGAAGAATCTGAAATTTCAACACAGATGGACTCAAAACTGGTGTAGTCAGGGTTGGAATGTAATTTAATATTTTGAATTGCAGTGATATTAGAAATTCAACACCACCTTCACGGTCGACTAAATGTGGGCGATGTTGAAAGGTGTAACCAGAATGGGAAACGTCAGCATTGCATGCAGGTGTATCATGTGGTCTGAGCCAGGTCTCAGTTACAGCAAGAATATTGATTTTCTTTGAAATTAATAAATCACAAAGTGAGGCTGTCTTATCTCGTACAGATCGAACGTTTCTAGTGGCCACCCGAATGTTTCGTCTAACAGCTGGCCCTGGATTGAGACTTACATCTCCTGCTAGTAATACAATTATTGCTAATTTCAATGTTGGCGTAGAGCGGTGATTAAACACCGTTTTATTGTAATAATATAAAATGCCAATAATAATCTAACAGGTCAATTGAAAAAACCCACAGGCAGCAGGTTTTATAACTTAATAATTTAACAGTGTAATAGTTACAAAGGACAACATTTAAAAAACTAATCATTGACGACCGGCGAAAATTATTAACAGAACACAACATTGCGCATGCACAGTGCAAGTAACTATTATGGACAACGTGGAGAAGCAGTTTTACAATTGCCCCGTGTTACATTTGTGTCCGGTCTCCCCTATTTGGCACAGCGCGTTGACGCGTCGAATGCATCAGGCCATGGCAACGAGAATTACCCCTATAGGCAGCGCGATCTTACGTACATTCACATTTGATTGATAGCTTATAGTGACAAGAATACCTGACCTACATGCAAGTAGACTACCCAAGGGCTGCACGTACGTATGACTCGAGAAAGCTAAAGATTACCGATCAAACCGTATGTATTATATTCGTTTAAACTGCATGCAGCGTGCTGCATAAGTTGGACATTTGGGAGTCATTGTAGTGTTTTGGTAAAGGCGACAACTAAACATCTATGGAGCTTACATCTAGAAAACCTAGCTATTAATAACTTCCCCAATTGTAGACATTTAGACATAACATTTATACATAACACTTAGACGTAACATCGGAAGACGTGGGAGGGAAGAAGGGTGTTGTTGAATTCTCTATTGTGAAACTCGTTTGCTTAAGCACGGAAGAGGTGCGTACGGCCCATCGCACCCCAGCCCACGGGCCTGAATTAAGGTATATATTTTCACAAGGGTAAGTATTTAATGTATCTCTACTTCCTGGTACAAATTATCAATATGGTATCCGAGAGGTGGCAGCACTTCCTATAACAACCATATACTAGCCTCAATTACCCAAGTACCGTAGTGTAGCGCCACTGTTTGTCGCTCATGCGAGAGTTTTTCCCGATTGCCAAAACCGCGGGAGTCGGCTAACCAAAATATATACACACATGGGAACATACAGTGGCATAGGTGAATCCGGGGGATGGGTGGGTCCGTGGCCCCTCTAGACCTTTGGAATTTGCCGTGCAACACACACTTTTGTATTTTTTCAACAACACCCCTCCCATTGTCTTCCAATATCATGATCTGACTGCACCAGAGCAGCGGAGTCGTGCTGAAGGTCAGACCATCGACTATTAATTAGTGTCGGCCGACAGTGGCGGTTTTTGGCCCCCCTAGACTACCCTCTCTGGATCCGCCCCTAAGTTTGGTATTGCATAGAGGCGACAGGGGCACGTGCACCAGGGCCCACTCAAATGTATTTAAATTGATAACAAGCAAATTAACAAAACATCCCGAAATTCAACAAATAGGCCCTGATGGCCTATAGCTAGTCTGTATCCTAAATACGCCATACAATCTTTCTGGATTTTTGTAGTTCCGAAACTGTCGCACTCAATTTATATAAAAACACAAGGAAGTTCAATATTGTCTGCGCTAGATCCTGTTTGTCGCGCAAGTGAAACGTATTCTTTTTCTTGTTGTTGGTGTAAGGCGCAAGTTATAAACCGACGTGTGTACAGTGAAACACACAAACATTGCCTTGAGAAAGTCAAAGAAATCTATAAATAGCATACTATTCCAATACTTAGCCGCCTGTTCCGTTTGCTGCGCTAGCACGAATTAATTAAGTCCCAAGGCCTACGCCACCATGGCATTAAGGTGATCTTTAGACCTGTTTTGATCAAACAGCCAACTATTTGAATGCTTCCAGTTATAGTACCCGTCGCCATGGGTAAACTGCGTTTTGTGTTATAGCAATCAGTTTACTAACATAGCAAACGGAACTCGGCCGTAGGGTTCACATGCAGGCATACCATTGGTAACCTCGTGTTTCACTAGGATTATTATTAAGAAGATTTCCTTTCCTCCTTGTTAGTTACCAAGTGATCATGTCGATTATTGTGTCCAGCATAGGCAGTTGTTAAAATAATCACTCACAAATGCATTGGTTGTTCATTTCAACTCGGCTAGTCCAATTGTTCCCGCACCCACCCCGGGTTACTGCATTAAATCCTGTTCAGGCCCATTTTCGGACATCGTGGTGTTGGAAACATTATGCAGAAGATTTCACTGTGGATCACCAAACTACACAGAGCACACACATCCCCAGAGGCTGAGTGTTAGCACGATTCGTTTAATACTATATGACCATTTATATCTTGTTCGGTGGGAACCATTTTGGGAATTGTGAACTACGAACAGTGTACGGGTGTCTATTATCTAAAATACGCCTCTTTTGTTTGGATGTTGCCGTAGCGATGTCGTTAGCTTCGGTCGTTTCTATTATCTACCCTTTGATTGCACACCTGTGTGAAACAAACAATATAGCACTTCTTCGGTTTTTATTTTTTACAAACCGATACATCGAATGACGAAAAAGGCACCGTCAGCAATCAACCAGTCATTTACTTTGGATTAAAACAATATCCGGTTAAAATGACAGTTTAAGACGGCGGGCAAGCCATGGAAGGAATCTGCAAGCCGGCTGCCCAACCTCAAACCCCTGTCGGTGATTTACCACAGTACTTCAACAGCGAATGGAGTTTTCTTTCCTCTGAACCATGGTTGCCTAAAATAAATTACAACCAGACATATTAACGGCTTAATATTTAACGTCCGACAATTATGAATAATGTCACAGTCCCTGAGGCAGGGTCCGGCAACCTTTTTGAATGGAGGGCCAAATAAGTGACTTCAGCTAGGTCAGCGGGCCACACAATCTTCGTGGAAACTGGTACATTATGTTATGATACGTATATAGTATCAATATAGACATCCTAGCTCATATGCGTTGAAGCTGAACTTAATATTTTGGCAGTGTATAAGAAAAGAATTGTTATTATTATGAAACATCAAAGGCTAATTTCGAACACGTTCCTTACTAAAATACACATAACTCAAGGTCCGCGTTGTCGTCCTGCAACTTACATTTTCATCAGATGTCCCAGGTCCAAATGAGCTTGGCGTGAGAGATCAGTTCAAGAAACTGTGCCGACGGCAAGTGCGTTTGGTTGCAAGATCCACCTCATTTAATGTCACTTAGAGTGCCACAGAGCCCCGTTACATTTTGGTGAACTACATCTACACAACTTTCGGCGCATCGTTGACTATAACGGGCTGAAATATAAGAGCAATTACAAACTCAAATATCTGTGAAACGCTCTGCAAACTCCCGTCTCAGCAGCTCAATGAATGCTTCTGGTTCGTCTTCAAGAATGTTGAGAAATGCAATAGTTGTGTCACCCACACAATTGCAACTTTACCTCGAAAGCGGAAACGAACTTGAAGAAACGAACACGATGAGTTCGTTAGTTACATGATCTCGTCCCTTGAAGTGAACATTCAGCAGATTGAGACGCGTGTTACAACCTGTCATGCAATAATTGACCGGTAATGTAATAATCGACCGGTAATGTAATACATCGACCGGTATTGTAATAATCGACCGGTAATGTAATAATCGACCGGTAATGTAATGACTCGACCGGTAATGTAATGATCGACCGGTAATGTAATAACTCGACCGGTAATGTAATAAAAAGACTAAGTTGATTATGATGACGATGATAATGAACGTGATGATGATGATGATGTTAATAAAAATGCCGAAGACGGTGATGATGAGGATAATAAATAATTACGATGTCGATGACGAGGAAAATGAAGACAATTAAAGTGTCACCTTAGTAATGATGATGAGTATAACGATGGTGATTATGATTATTATGATTACAATGATGATGATAATGATTAAGACAATGTTAATAATGTTGATAACGTCAGTGATGATGAAGGTAATAACTAATAATGATGACGAAGATGAAGAAAATGAAGGCGTCGTCTTAGTGATATGAAGGTGTTGATGATTGACTATGATGATGACGATGACGACAACAATGATAATGATGATGATTATGATGATAAAGATTATGACCATGAGGGTAATGATTATTACGATGATGTGGTTGATGACAATGACAACCTAACGGCTAACCATGCTGACAGCCTGTTTACGTTCACTTATCATCATAATGATGATCAAATTAAGTGGTCATCTCAAAACATTTAGGGGAAATCTCAAAATGCAATGTTACGGAGTGATATTATACAGTTACTAGAAATTTAAGGGTATTGGCTAATTTCAAAATAATAATAATAAAAACGAACAGCTGAAACAATTAAGGGGTAATTGTAAAAAAGTAAGTTAAAGTAAAGTGTAATTTCAATCGACTTCATTCATATAAACGAACAAGGAACACCTAATGTATTTTTTAATATGCCTACTATTAAGGGATTAAATCAAAAACAATCTAAAGAATTAGTTTAAAAGAAGTCATAAGGGGTCATTTTATAATGAACTAGCTGGTCTTCTCAATACACGGCGGGGTCGTCTCATAGAATCAAGACCATCTTCTCGAAAACAGTTAATTAAATTAAGGGGACACCTCATAAAAAGAATGGGTCTTCTCAAAAAAGTACTATCACAAAATATGTAAGAAACCATTAACACATTAACAGATCATCTAAAAAAATAACTGTTCATCTCTTAATAAAGGGGTTCCTTATAAAAGGTCATATCAAAAATGTAAATGTTCATTAAAATGGACAAGGTGTTCATCTCAATGAATTAAAAGGTCATCTTAAAATAATAAAGGCTCATCTAACAAATAAAGAGGTCTTCTCAACAAAGTTAAGGGAACATTTCAAAACATACAGGTATTGATTAAAATGAAGTGGCTGATCGTTTCAACAGATTCAGGGATCATCTCAAAACATTAAAGGGTCTTCTCATAAATAATAGGGTTTTCTCAAAATACATTGTGGTGTTGTTTCACACAAAAATGTAAATGTTCATTTAAAACAACTAACTTATCGCCACAATAAATTTGAAAAACCACCATAACATTAAATGGTCTTCTCATAAAATACAGGGGCCTTCTCAAAAAGCTTAAGTGATCATTACCAAAATAGACCTGTTGTTAAAATAATTGGTTGACCATATCAACACATTAAGGGATCATCTTAAAAAATACGTACTCATCTCTCAATAGAGGGTTTTTCTCAAACAACGTAGGGGATATCTCAAAATGTCCTGTTGAAGAGTGCTATTATAAAATTATTTGGAACAAAAGGGCAATCTCGAAATAATAATAATAGTATTAATAATAATAATAGTAATAATAATAATAATAATCAACTGAAACAATTACAGGAGTAATCTAAAAAAAACTAAACTGTTATCTGAATCAACTAAAAGGGTCATATAAACGAAAAACGGACACCTAATGTATTTTAAAATATGCCTGATGATAAGAGATTATGTTACAAACAATTTAAAAACAATTGTACAAATAGTTTTGGAGAGGTCATTTTTATAATAAGCTAGCAGATCATCTCAACACGTGACGGGATCATTTAATAAAATCAAGTGGTCTTTTCGAAGAAAACGTTAATAAAAAGATGGGTCTTCTCAAAAAAGTGTCGTTACAAAATACGTAAGTAGTCAGTTGATCGTCTCAACACATAAAGGGCTGATCTAAAAATGCATGGGGTCTTCTCAAAAAAATAAATGATTATATTAAGCAGTGTAACTAGCCATAAAATTAGCCAGCTGATTGTCTCAATATATTAGGGAATCGTTAAATAATGTGGGTGTTCCTCAACCAGGTAAGGGATCATTTAAAAAACAAGGATCATTGAAAGACTTATCTGATTGGCTGATGGTGTATTATAAATAAGTTGTCACGTCATAAAAAGAAGCGGTCAGTTTGTGTAATTAAAGGGAATCGAATCATGTCCAAATTCATCGCAAAATACAAACACAAAGGGTCATCAAAATAAATTTGTTTATTGCAAATGTAGAGGTGTATAAATTAAGCGGATTTTATTATTAAATGATATGATATTTATTATGCTAAGTTGATCTTTTATTTCATCGAGACGATCAGCTTGTTCGTTTTATTGAACATTTATATCTGTATATGACTTTTTGAGAAAACCCTTTAATTGAGAGATGACCATTATTGTTTTGATATGATCCCTTAATATGTTGAGATGATTAACCGATTATTTTAAATCAACCCGTTTATTTTTAGAAATGATCTATTAACTTTTTTGAGAAGACCCCTTAATTTGTTAGATGATCATTTAGCTCGTTAATGTGTTAATAACTTCTAACATATTTTGTAACGATACATTTTTTTGAAGAACCATGCCTTGTTATGAGATGTCCCCTAATTTTACTAACTTTTTTTCGAGAAGGCTACTTGATTTTATGAGATGCCCATATATGTGTTGAGCCGAGCAGTTAGCATTATAAAATGACATCTTAATGACTCCGTTTTAGAATATTCTTTAAAAATTGCTTTTGATATAATCCCTAAATATTAGGCATAATTTAAAATACATTAGGTGCCCCTTATTTGTTCACATGAATGAAGTCGAGTGAAACTACACCTAGCTTGAACTTATTTTTTTTGGATTACCCTTTAATTGTTTCTACTGCTCCATTTCATAATAAAAATTAGTATTATTAGTTTGAGATTAACCATTACCTTTAAGTTTGTAATATTCTTTTAATGTCAATCGTTAACATTGTATTTTGACATTTCCTTTATATTGTTTGAGATGACCACTTAGTTTGATCAAATGATGATCAGGAATTTTTATTTGTAAGCATGCTTTAATGGTCCTTAAATATTTGTTTGAGATGATCCCTTAATTTCGAGTAGATTATCACTTTCTTTTGTTGAAGTGACCCCTTTAGCCACCCCCTCTTCCCTGCCACACTTTCTGATTCGGTCCTATTGTTTGCTGACATGTCGTTACTGCGTTACCTGGGAGGCTATATCAACAGTATTCCGTGTGTTTTCCCACAAAACAAACGGCTGACTTGTTCTGAGAAAACTTGTTAAATATACTTTAGTGAAGATCAACAGGATTTCAGCATGGCTAGCCGTTATAGGGGCGCACGTGGAAATGACGATGAGGTCGAGGAGAATGGTGAGGCTGAAGATGTCATTGTCAACATCTTCGTTGTCTTCATCGTCCTCGTCTTCATCATCATTATCATTTATCACACTCATCATCACTGTCGTTATTATCATTATTAGCTTGATCAAAATTATTATCATCATCATCATCGTCACCGTCATCATAATCAACAACTTTATACTCATCATCATTACTAAGGTGACACCTTAATTGCCTTCATTTTCGTCGTCATCGACATCGTAATCATTTATCATCCTCGTCATCACTGTCTTCATTATCATTACTAACATCATAACCTTCATTATCATCGTCTTCATAATCAACTTTGTCGTTTTTATTAGATTACCTGTCTATTTATTAGATTATCAGTCGATTATTATATTACCGGTCGATTATTACATTACCGATCGATTTATTACATTAAGTCGATTATTACATTACTGGTTGTAACAGACGCGCCACAATGTTGACAAGTATTGAAAAGTAGCATATGCACTTGAAGGTCAGCGATGTCCGGTAGGCCTTACCTCTCGAAACGTCTGCTCCACGAACAAGCTAATTCCATGTCTCAGATCATCTCATAGCCTGCATGGCACCTCGACTCAGCCAGCACACTTCGCAGTAGTATAGGAGGTCTTTATATTGGGTATAATTCACTGCCAGAAGGCGCTTGAACCGCTGAAGGTTTAAGCCACTAGCGCGAACGTAGTTCACGGTCTTCACGACGGCGCTTAGTACCTTTTGCCTTTTCAGTGATTTGCCACACAGGCTTTTTTGTGGGATAGATGATGCAGTGGGCCTGAAGAGATTTGCAGAATGGCACATGCATCGTGTCGAACCTTTCCAATCAGCGAAACAACCCCTTTTGTTCTTCCCACGGAAGGTACGCCATACGAATGTACATATTCTCATTCCGCGGGCAGTATTGTGTGCAATCTCGGTTTTAGTCACCATGAAATAGCTTTGCGGGGCGCAGTTGGCCCGCGGGCCGCAGTTTGTTTATCCCTGCTTCGCAGCCGCTTCGTCAGCTTGAACGGTATCTGACGTCTCGTCTCTTTCGGTCGCAGTCCGCGAAACAATCCTTCCTCAAGTTCCTGTCGCCGTGTCGCAAGCGTTGTAGAGCTTGTGGTCCACATCTCGAAGATACCGTGGACATTTACCGCAACAACAGAGACGAAGAAAATGAGGAAACATATTCTGCCGCGGATCCATTTCGACTTCGTACGCCTCTTACGTACAACTGGTTGTTATGTCAATCCGCAGCTGCGCAGTGCGCATCTTCCTGACAGTGTCGTGCTGGTATACGCATGCTTCAATTTCACGGTGCAAGTTCAGGAGAGAGCTTCCTGCTACTCATCCACTTGCAAATGTCCTTTTACGGTTGATCTGGTGTGCAAACAGGCTACGTATAGAGTTGTTACATGCCTTTGTAGATGGAGGGGCACCAGGAGGCTCTTTTCGCAAGTTCACTATAAGCAGCCATCCTCGCGCGCCAGGTGACGCCGGTAGCGTATTACCATAGAGGCAACTGGGGCAAGTGCCCCACGGCTCCGAGCTACCGGGGCCCTTGAGAAAACAAATCATTGACCACAGCTCCCGGGGGCCCCAATGAAGTGAGAAAACAAATCACTCCATAGTCCCGTGCTCCAAGGGCCTCACTCAAGTGAGAACACAATTTATTCCTGGGCCAAGAGCTCCCGGGCCCCACTCAAGAGAAACATTAATTCCTGGGCCAAACGTTTCCCTGGGACCTCATTTAAGGGAAAACAGTATTTTACAGGGGTCTCAGTCAACCTCCCGGGGCTTCAGTCAAGTAACCAAAAACGTACACTGGAAATACCACGGCAAATTGAATGAAATTGATAAAAGACATTTTACTAACCCGACTTTCCACTATCCACATAGACGCCCCTACGCCTAACTCGTCAGCAAACATGATATCAAAAGTCCCGCCTTTCGTGATTTCCTCAGCGAACAGTTGACTAAAAATCAACTTTCCTCAGAACATCACACTCTGTTGACATCAGTGAAAGGAAGCTCATAATTTTCTGCACCACTGTTGCGAAGTGTGCGTCCTCCACTTCATTCAAACAGCATCAGACAGAGGTAGAGTTGTACTGTGATCTCAAAATGTTATGATAAATACTTTTTGTAACGTTATCATAATGGCAACATTATTCAAATGTTGTGCTTGATAAAATAACATATTAGATTTCAAAAAATGATGTCATTTAAAAATGATTATAGGTACACTTAGGCCTTCAATTCATACTTGCCCCAGGGCCCCAAGGCCCCAGGGCCCCAGTACACCTTCTACCGCCTCTGGGGGCATATATCTTATGTTATATCACCTAATTAACGTTTGACATTTTATATAAACACTTTTTCTCTCGGTATCATTTTCTGAATTTATCTAACTATGTATGTGCTAAACTAAGGCTCACCCGATTGTTGTCTCTATAAAGTGTGCGTCCAAACGGCCTTCACTTCCAGTCGTGTTACTTATCGTCATCGCTGATTTCGCAAACAAATTGTCCATTTCAGGATGGACAATTTGCCCTCTCGTGATATACCGACACTGTATACTGTCAGCACTGTGTACCTCATGGAACACACAGATAACTTATGATACCTACTATTTTTAGCCTAGGCGTCGTTCCCCTAAATAAATGTACATTTTTTCTCAGCTCCGTTCCCATAAATAAATGTACTTGTTCTTCGGGGGTTGCTTTCAGGGGAACCCACCATCCAAAGTTGCTGTAATTGGTAATTGTAGCTGTCCCCAGGGAACACCAGGGGAACTGTTGAAAATCTTTCTTCAGCCTTCGTTTCGTTTCTATAAATAAATGTATTTCATCGCCTACTTCAATGGATACCTTCGGAGGCAATCCATCACCTCAGATGCGACAGCCACGCATTTTTGTGAGCGCAGTGGCGCAGCGACACACTGGATTATAGCGTCGGACTGTCAGTCTGGAGAACCAGGATTCTGTGTGGCCGTGTCGACCTTGGGCAACTTCGTACACTCCACCTGCTCCAGTTCACTCACTGTATAAAAGAGTGGGCAGTGGTAGATATTTGAGTACGAATAGTCTTCGCGCATTAATTGCAGAATGACTGAATGCTTCCCGGAGAAGTCGAGATAGGAACGTGTAAAGGGCTTTGAGCAGTCCTAAGGACTGTATACTGCGCAATATAAGAACTTACGTTTACTTTATTTACCTATACTTTTCTGATGTCGAGGGATGTTACTAGCCCTAAAGGTAGACAGCCAGTCCCTCCACCACGAATTACCGGGCGTAGTAATTTGTAATAGGAAGTCTGCTGTGTTGAACGTTGAAAATTGGACATCGTTGAACATCAAAGAGTGCTGCGATTAACTTAGCCCGATTCGGCCGTATTGCCAATAAACTTGTTTTGGAACTGGATGTTTTGGTTATTTGAACATCCTCCGAGGTCGTAGGTTCTTACCGGCTTACTAAACACAATGCAGTTGGCGGGTGCAGTTGGAGATTTTTGGCCAAAGGAGGGTGCAGTTGAATGTTTTCTTTGTGAGCTTAACGTTTTTCTGGGCTTTGCGAATTGATGAGTGCATCACTTGTGGTATAACTATAAAAGAGAAGCTGATCAATCCGTGTATTTGTAGGCAGCCACGACGGATCTGCAGACACGCTATGTCGCCTCCATGGTTCTCGCTGGTTCTGGAGACGCTCTTGGCTATAGAAGGGGAGAGTGGGAATTCTGCCAATCGGGGCAGCAAATCCACAATGAGCTTGCGGACCTTGGTGGAATAGATCAAATTGACGTATCACTTCCGGAGTGGAACGTCAGTGACGATACCGTCATGCATCTGGCGACTGCAGAGGCGCTAGTGGCGGCATCGAGCGGTGACCGCGAGCAACTCTACCTTAAGGTTTGTATGGTTTCTGCAGAAAGAAAACTTACGAGGGCATAGTTTTTGTTTTACCAGATTATATTGTTTTCTGTTACCTTTAAGAGCGTGACATTGATGTACTTATTACTCAGCTGTTCGTCAGCCGCATTCTGAATCTCAACGAGGCTCCGCCATTTTACGATAGTCTGGTGTTGTTTCTGATTTGCCATGTTATAGATATAACAGTTTAATTAAATTGCTTATTTAAGTGCTCATTATTTTCTTTCTTTGAATACAATAATTAACCTCTCATTTGAGAAATAAAATAATTTATCTTCATTTTATGATATTATGGTTAGACTAGCAGTGTGAACAGTCCGTTTAAATTTTGTATTGATACCTCAAGTTGTTAATGACTACAGATCGCCGCTGCCTATATCAAGTGTATGGGAGACATGGCCGACCGAGCACCGGGACTGACATGCCAGCGGGGTATAAACGAACTGCGTCCAACCCAATCGGGCGGGTACAAGATACCCTTCGACAATATAGGCATCGGTTGCGGTGCCTCCATGCGGGCTATGTGCATCGGTCTTCGCTATCCTCGCCCGGAGCAGGTGGACGACCTGATGGCCTTAAGCATCGAAGCAGGGCGCATCACGCATCACCACCCGATCGGCTTCCTTGGTTCATTGGCATCGGCACTGTTCACTTCCTACGCGGTGCAGGACAAGCCACAGCGGACGTGGGGCGCCGGCCTCGTGGACATATTGCCCCGGGCCTTGCAGTACATCGTCGACTAGGGAAGGTGGGGATAGATCAATGAATTATATTGTTGGTGTTATGATGAAACATCGTAGTGACGTTTTTGGCAATTTGACTTTTTGACACAGAACTGCAGAAGACAACATTGAGCTTGTGTTCATGCGACTTTAGTAGTGATATTCCAAGTATAAGTTACGCTAAGTAGGGCCGGATCCAGAGAGTGTAGTCTAGGGGGGGGGGGCAAAACCTCCACTTGCACCCGCTTGAGGCTCGCGTAAAACACTGGCGGCCGACCCAAGTTCATAATGAGTGGGCTGTGACCCGGAGCATGACCCTGCTTTCGCACTGTCGGATCCTAACATAGGAACAGGGGAGTTGGGTGGGAGGTGATGTTGGACATTTTATGTGACGACGTTCATAATTTCATAACGTCCACGGGGGACGTCGTGGGGGCATATTCAAAGGTCCAGGCCCTCTCCTGGATCCGGCTATGCTACGTAAAATGCCCTGTCAAGATGCCTATAATACCTACAAAAATACGAACAAATAGCTGGCCTAATGGACATATTTGTGGAGGTCAACATATATGCGGGTCAATGATTTAAATATCAGGTGACTTGGTGATAGAATGTGGGCAAGTTGCCTTGTCTTTGGTACCATATGACGGGAGCTTGTCTGTTTTTTGTTCAAGAAAACTGGTAATAAAATTAAATGACGAAAATTCTACAGAATGTCAGTAACATGTTTACCGACAACTGATGAAATCCAAATCATAATTTAGTGTACAGCACCTAAAACACGTTAACATTGTCGCTTATGGAAAATGAAATAATGATCTGTCCCTAGGTTCGTTGATGAGATCACCGCTGAATGGGGATACTTCAAGGATGCTTGGACCAACTACCTCCAGTCGCGTGGTATCTCCGACGGTAACACTGATCCCGTGTTCCCGTCTCGTTACGATGTTGCGGCTCGCGATGATGTCTACACCTTACTCAACCACCAAGGGTGTGGTGGTGCCAACGGGCATGACGCCCCTATGATCGCGTACGACGCCATCTTGGCGGCTGGGTCGTCGTGGCACAAGCTGTGTGATCACGCCGTCTTCCACGGCGGCGACAACGACAGCACGGGAACCATCGCCGCGGCGTGGTTTGGGGCCATGTACGGCTTCCATGGCGTCCCCGCCAACAACTACGAGAGATTGGAGTATCGAGACCGGCTGGAGACACTGGGACGACAATTGTACGAGCTGGGGCAGAAACAGTGAACCATCCAAACATACGCAAACAAGCCTCTAGTTCACTAACCCTTCTATAAGACTAAATTATCATTACAACTTGAGAAAGAATAATAGAACACTGTATATCATGATGTGAGTAGGCGTACATTAAGCGGCAGCATTAACATTTAAGGGCATTGTACAATACTTAAGTAGTTTTCTCTCTCAAGTAGTCGGCATGCAACGATGTACAATTTTAATAAAGTATTTTTACTTATAACGAAGTAGTTTTATCTAAAGTAACAATACTTTTTACTTCGTTACTTTCGTTTATTTCGCGAAATATTTTCGTTACAATATTTCCGTGTCTATTCGCCAGGGTGATCCTATCGCCGATTCACCGGCCAGGTCGCAATCGTATTTGCATACAAACCTCGCTTTGGGATAGCGTGTCAACGCTGACCTCCATAAAAAGAGATCACCGAGCGGGAAGTCGTTTGGAATAATTTTTGTTTCGCTGTTTATCCGGGCCCACCAAGATTTTTTCGTTATAACTAAATTTTTGCCTAAATTTGATACCTCATTACTAACGAAGTATATTTATATGAGCTATATCACTCGCTGCGGTAATGCACGGCCGCAGCGGCGCAGACTGGTGCAAACCGGGTCGCACTCTTGGGTTCAAAAGTTCGCTAAGACGCAATATTTTCGTAACACAAATAAGCCTGGGATGATGTTGAATGATGGATCTAATGCACTGAGCTTTCAAATTTAGGCGAAAGTGTAGTTATGTTGACGAATTTGAGCTGGGCCCGGATACTAAACAAGTGGCCATGTTCGTAACTATACTTTTATTATCTGTATGGTCCCCTTGTTAGCCCTTAATGTAAACAAAGCCTTTTTATTAAACAATCTGATGAAACGTTTGTGAAATAGACCCCTATTGTAACTTCCTACCACTTATTTATTTCATGCTATACAAACAAATTGTTGGACAAATTGGTTTTAGTTAAATACTTGCCATTTTCGTAAGAGTAAACCTGGTGGCGAGTAAACGCTGCTATCGACGACTGTCGTCCGGCGGTTATTATCCAGTGAAAGAGACGCTATTATTGCAAGTGTGGTTGGATGTTAGTGACTGTTATTGGGTTAAGGTTCGTGTAGAGTAAAGTAGTTATTTTAGTCTCACATTTGGTGTGCCTGCTGTAATGTTGAAATTAAAACGTTGAATTATACTTTTACTTTACTTCACGTACTTTTGAAAGTTTTTTTTTACTTTTACTTTTTACTCAAGTAGGTTTTTTCCAACGTACTTTTACTTTTAGTTTAGTAATTTTGAGGTGAGTTACTTGTACTTTTAATCAAGTACAACATGAAAATAGTTCAGTCAACACTGCGCATGTCGAAGGCAACGGCAAAACCTGGACGGCAAAGCGGCAAATCGCGAGTAGAGCCTTGTAGGTACACATAGCGCGGTAATCTTTGACACCATATGCAAATTGGTCACGTGTGCAGTTTTTTGACGATATAAAGATTACATTGAATGAAAAAAGGACAACATCAAAGCGCGTCTTATTTGTAGTATTTCAAACATGAACTGAAGCGGTGCTTAAACAAAAATCAAACCAAGACAGGCCGCTAATCCATCATTACGTACGATTTTACCTTGCATCGATGTCACTACGTATTATTCACATATTTTTTGTTATATTGGAATAACATTATAAATAACATTATAAAACTATATATTCCTTCTGCAAAGAATTGAATATTGAGCTCCTAATTAAACACGATATTCACTGGAT
The DNA here is from genome assembly GCA_963995525.1 of Escarpia spicata. NCBI lineage: Eukaryota > Metazoa > Annelida > Polychaeta > Sabellida > Siboglinidae > Escarpia > Escarpia spicata. Next base: position 38,306,748 of record OZ023213.1, read on the forward strand.
TTCCGAAAATCAAATCAAATTACATACATTTAAACATAAATATAAAACATTGAAACAGCAATTTTATTTTGTTATACATCGCTATATCGGAACATGTGCAATTTAACGTCACACCAAACAACAGCGCTGATTGGTCAAAGAGTCAATTTGCCGCGTGGCAATTTTGGGAAAGTCGCTTTTGTTTCGTTTCTCGACGGTTTGCCGTCGAACAGTTTTGCCGTCGCGCGGTTTGCCGCTGTATGTGTACTAAGCTGTAATTCCAATTAGAGCGATTTTTATTTTGTCGCTTGCCGTCGAAGTTTGCCGTTGCCGTCGACATGGGTACGAGGCCCTTTACGGTGAGCAATTTTAAATATTATCTTCCGCACAAAACGACTCATCTTGTCTACACGCGGAAAAGATAAACAAAATAAAATGTTGTATTTCGTATAAATGGAAGAAAAACGCGCTTCCGACGAACTCGCCAGATGGCAGCATCAACGTCACGATCCTCCGTAGCGTTTGTGACTTTGTCAATTCAGATGTAATTACTATAGATTTCTTAAGGCCGCCCGTGACCAAACACCATTGCCGACATGGCACACGGACACCTTTCGGGAATGTGCTTGGTCGGCGACAAGTTGTAAGGTCGTGTCGCAACGGTGTGCACGGACACTGCAAGGGCTATTTTGTAGCGACATGTCGCAGCCCATACTGCCACCTGGTGTTAGCTAGGATTACTACTACGAAAAGTTGCGCCACCTATGGAATATAACGAGTATCCCGCCGATTACCCATTGCATAGAACGCCGTTGTTTCGCCTTTTTCTAAACGTCTGTTTACCGCTTTGAGAAAAAAATTGTCACTGCTATCAATTACCGATTTGATAACTACAGGAGAAGATGGAGTCAACAAAAGATCTAGCGTTATCCATGGTAGCACTGACGTCGCTGTGCAGCGCAGAAGACAGGAAAAGGCAAGACAAAACCATAAACGCAAGCAATGGGTCAAGGCTCATCTGCTCGCCCGGCATGGAGCAACATGGAGCACATGATAATCTTGTACAGGGGCTACGGGAAAATGATATATAGACGTAAACAGTAATTTTTTACGGATGACACCAGAGTGACGTCAGTGGCTAGGCGACTGCTGATTGGCTCATGTGTTTGTCGGTGTTGCGGCGTGTCGCCGACCAAGGCCCGGTCGACGGACACTGGATTTGTCGCGTCTTTTGTTACACGGACACCATCGGGGATATTAGATTTTAGAATGTCACTTAGTCGTCGAGTAAGGCCATGTCTTTTGTCGTAAGAACTCCGGACACTGCATTTTCCTTAGTCGGCGACACCCTGAGACACAATTTGTCGTCGACTAAGCTACACAAATCGGTTGCTGACCGCCGGCCTTAACACTCATATTAAATCACACAAAATCGCAATATAAAGTCTCAAACGTTCAAAGTAACACGACTAAGAAAATTAACACAACTAATTTACACAACACTGTGTGTCGCACTGTCACCGCCTTTTTAAAACTAATTAAAACTGTGGTTCATAACAGTTGTTTTATTCAATATCTGGTCATCTCTAAATCTTCTTGTCTTTAGTGCACGCACTGGGATTCTGTAAACAGCATGTTGACACCACACATGTTAAAATGTTCACCGACGCACGTTCAATACCTCCACAAGTGGTAACTGACACCTGACACCAAAATACGTATTCGTTACAGACAGTGCGGCAACACATTGGTATTTATGTGACGAATAAACACGTTTGAGAAAGTGTGAATTGCTGCAGGTTTTCCCCATAATAAAAACGGTAGCGATTGTCGGAGAACTATGACTGGCGTGATGGTGGGTTTTCTCCACTCTACAAAGAGGATTACATTATTTAATTACGTGCCTATTCAATTGATAAGAAACGATTACCTTAGCTTGTTTTAATATTTTGTCAAAGTTGAAAAACACCGATTTTGTATGCACTACCATCGGATTTAAAACCATGTGGCGCTTTATTGCGTATAAATGTAACTTTAACTAATATCACGGAATGGCTTTGTTTTTGTTGTCTTCGTGTCCATAACAGGTTCGCTATACATTATTGAGTTAAATGCTTTATATCCTACCCGACGGAGGTACATGTCTATCTCCGTCGGCGTTAAGGACGAAGCAAGTGTTGTATTAATTATTATTATTAGTTAATAATAAAGTTATATTAAGGTAATTTCATTGTTGCGGTCTCAGATGGTGCGTCGGAAGAGTGATGGATATGGACTTAGATCAAAGTACATAACACATTTCATCCATTAATCGGTGACAAAGGGAGCAGGCAGCGGACATGGAAGGATGGATATGTTTGTGTGGATGTCACCATGTATGATGTGGTTTATGCAAGGGAAGTATACAAACGAACTCACCATAAAAAGAACCAGGTACAAATCTACCTAGTATCACGCATCCATCTCAACCTGTACATCTCACGCGTATTTTCCATTTGAACAAATATTAAACCGGTCATTATAGACTGATTAATAATTAGAATGACTGTATTGCTAATATCACTTTTTATCTATTGTAATTTGGTTGATATAGCATTTTTTCACATCTAGACTCTGTTCCTCTACAACCGTATTGACTATTATGGCATAACATTTTGGAATGGAAATATTCGTGTAATTGATAAAACATACTCCTTTCAAAACATATGAAATGGCTGACAGGATAGAAATTGGACGATAATTGTCAATGTTAGAATTATTACATTTTTGAAAAGAGGTATGACTTTAGATATGTTTAATTTGTTTGGAAATATTCCAGTCATTTAGATTGATTAATAGTGCCTGCATTGGTAATATCGTTTTTAATAAAATGCAATTTTGTTGATCAATTGGTTTAAAACTGAATGTGTCAAATTTTGGGTTTGTTAAGTAATCTTTGTAGGTTTTAACCCCAGTTGTAGCTATTTTAGAAGCTAGTTTAGGACCAATGTTAATAAAAACGAGTTAGATGTATTGGCAATAATGCATTAATCGCTTAACATTTCCCCATCTATTTTGGACGAATCAAGAAATTGGTCTTTCGTTGATTTAAAAAGAAATAATTTCGTTAGTTAACACCACGTCTTTTTAACAATATTTATGCTTTTCAAAACTTGACAGATACTGTATTTGCTTAGCTAGTCGAATTTTATGTTCTCTCAATTTAGAATCCGATCCTCAAAGCACTGCGCCACTGCGCTCTAATATATTGCCTGGTTGATAATCCTCCGGTGAATTGGAGCATTTAAAAAATCAATTTCAGATTCATGTAGATACCTATTCAGTACATCTTTTTCAGCTTCCCATCCCAGCCTGAAGAGGTCGTCCTGGTATACAACGTTTTCTTTCTTCTCTTGGCTGCTTACATCTGCCAAGCAGTGAATACGGCTGTCACGGTTGAACGCGCATTTCACGGAAACGTATAGCCTATTCGTTTAACGTATCTCATGCGCAGTAAGACTACACATGAGTTAATTTAAACGAATAGGCTTCAGCCGTATGTTTGAAGAGGTGAGCAATTGCCCACTAAGCGCAGTGTGTTTCTTGACCTTCAATCATGTCATGCATGAGTGATTTTCCACCAGCGGGGTTTTGACTCGTTCTTCAACGTACCGTTACTCTGCATTTAATTAATTCGCAACAAATATCACTCAAATCGGACAAATCTATTATCAATCTGATATGTCAAAAATGGACGTATGCATAATACATTTGTGGCCATCTTGCAAAACAATGGTTACCATGCAGGACATACATGTGGTTAATCGATGTGATATGAAGTGTGACTCAGTGAGAATATCCATGTCAACCTTCATCACCACGTGAACGACAGGCATGTTATCAGTTGTAATACGATAGGGCAAACATTGAAGACGAAATACCCATTCTTGTATAAACGTTTTTGTTCGTCTAACACCTGCAGAGTAAATTTATGTTGATTGTTTGCACAGGCGACGTATCTTCCTTTCACCGCAACCCATCGAAACATCGACTGGGGATTGTCAAAGATGCCACTCATTAAGTTTGCATAACGGTAAATATTAGAAAAGAACTTCATAATTCAGCATTTGTTATGAATGATGTGGGGTGTATGTACTCAAAGCATTACTCCACCGACTGCCTATGAAACAACTAGAACGGCTGCAGAGAGTACAGAACTGGGCGGCCCGCCTTGTCGACGGCGCCAAGAAGTTCTGTCATGTCACACCTCTATTGACCAAGCTGAACTGGCTGCCAATAGCAGTTAGAGTAGAGTATAAGATACTTCTACTCACGCACCGAGCACTGACTGGCTGTGCACCACAGTATATCACCAAATGTCTGAAAAGACGTCAGCCAACTCGATTGTTGCGCTCCAGTGAACACAATCATTTATGTGTACCACGTGCATCGCGTCGCTGGGTTGATAGATCCTTTTGCGTGGCAGCCCCAACACTATGGAACTTGCTGCCGCAAAAGCTGACTGCAACAACAATGACAAACACTGATTTTAAATCAAACCTTAAGACTTATCTGTTTTCCCGAATATTCTGTACGGCGCCGTGAGCAACGATTGTTGGAACGGCGCAATATAAATATCACGATTTGATTTGATTTGAAAGTCCTATAGTCGACGTGTTGTCATGAGCTGTGCGTGTTGACAAAAAGCCACCGAACATGCATATTGTCTGCTGTCACACCGTTGTTTTAATGGCCTTGACTGCATTTCAAGTAAGTAATAGAAGATGAACTAAACGTGTGTCATCGCAACACACATTTCAAACAAATGTCTGTAGGAAAATAAATAAGACTTGTAAAATGTGACCTACGTTTGGCCCGCATTAATTGTCGGAATTGTGCACAAGCTTGGACTATTTACAAAATAAACTAACATACACAAGAAACAAAGTGTTGTCTAATGAGAATATCACGAACCAATTTGACTACATATGTTACGATTTTACAAATATTAGTGCGGACTGAATAAACACGGAAACTCGAACTATCTTTTTGGACAAATCATCGGACGAAAAGGAATCCAACGTGAAATATTAAAGGGAATGATTGGCCGCAAAACGCCGAAAAAGACCAAGAACAACATGTAAAACAACACGAAGACTTGGATAGACAACAACAAAATGTGGATGTATAACAGCAAGGCGTAGATAGACAACACGAAAGCGTGGGTAGACAACACCAAGGCGTGGATAGATAACACGAAGGCGTGGGTAGACAACACCAAGGCGTGGATATAAAACACCAAGGCGTGGATAGATAACACCAAGGCGTGTACAGACAGCACGAAGGTGTGGATAGATAACACGAAGGCGTTGATGGATAACACCAAGACGTGGATAGACAACACGAAGGCGTGGACAGACAACACGAAGGCGTGGATAGACAACACCAAGGCGTGGATAGATAACAGCAAGGCGTGGATATACAATATCAAGGCGTGAATAGACAACACCAATGCGTGGATAGATAACACCAAGGCGTGGATATACAACACCAAGGAGTGGATATACAACACCAAGGCGTGGATATACAACACCAAGGCGTGGATAGACAATCATCTGACAATTCTCTCATTACTACAGGAGTGACCCGGGGCTCTATATAAGGTCCTCTTATATTATATATATATATATTGATTTATAATATATATATATTATATATATATAAATTATATTGTATATGTAACTAAACGTTTCTAATTACTTCTATGTGCTGTCGATTCAACTTCATCAAGCTCACTGGGATCTTTCAATACACAATCTAATAATTTTGAGGATATTAATGCTGAATTGGATAAAAAAAAGTGTATGGTTAAAAGTAAACAAACTTTCACTAAATGTTAATAAATAATAATACATGATGTTCTATCAACCACAGAAACGACTTCCAAGATTGCAATTAAATATAGAATGTATAGATCATTAAAATTTTCTAGGATTAATGTTACATAAACACCTAAACTGGAATAGCCACATTGATAAAAAATATGTAATATATTGTGGAGAGCAATTGGAATAATAAATAAACACAGCATGTTTTACGACAGTCTGGTGTTGTTTGTGATATTTCCGTGTTATCTACATAACTTTATAATATTTTGTTATATAATATTTGGCAATGTAATAAGTTGCATTACTTCTGCTTCCTCACACTAAGCTGATCAATGTAATAATAATTTTTTTCAGCCACATTTTTTTCCATAAAAGTTTGATATTGTTCACGCAATACTGAAGTTCACAACCCTTCACCCGAGGTTCATAGGTCACCTACTGAAGCTGCTGATGTGCAACAACGAGAAGTTTGGGCCACAGATTCAGAAGCATGGATCTATCTCTCTGTATCTGTATATTACGTTGACCGATCAATCTTGATCATTAAACAACGGTTGGTTTATTGTTGGAGGAAACAACAAAAAGAGAAGAAAATATACAAAAGACCAAAGTATGAGAGAGAAGTAAGAGAACAAATTAAAAATTGTCGTTGTCTTTTTCAGGTATCAAGTCTAGGCCAATTCGGCAATCGTAGCGGTCCCGGGAGATAAACCCCGGCCGACACAGCCCTAGTCCCTCATTTAGCCTGCTTCGGACAAGGAAAAAGACAAATAAATCAGAACGAAAGCTGGACAAGCTCCCTTTGGAAAATACCCAAACTGGGAGCCTCAGCAACATGTGCTGGCAAGGAGTTCCACAGAGGAATGGCCCTGGGTAAAAAACTGAATTTAAATACATCTGTGCGTGCGGGAAGTTGACGGAACTTAAGGGAAAGACTGGTTCTTGATGAAGCAGGGGAGAGATAGGCCTGGGGGACGATATCAACACAGTTGTGTCTTGGTGCGTCTTGATGCCAAAGATACCCACTGCAGATGGTCTAACATGGATGCTACATTGCTGGTGTTATGATATCTGTTTGTGATATATATCGCGGCCTTCCTGTGCACAGCTTCATCTTTATTTTCTTGGTCCTGATGGTGAGGATTCCAGATGGCACTACAATATTCAATGTGGGGTCTTACCGGGGTTTTGTAGGAATTAGTTTTTTGTCTTCACTGGCTGACTTCAAATTCCGCTTATGGAAACCCAGCATGCCATGAGCTTTCTTTGTTGATCGCTCAGTGTGTCGTTTCCAAGAGAGATCTTTTTGCATATCAACGCCAGAGTACGTTGAGCAAGTGGAGACTTCTAAAGTATGGCCCTTAAGTTGGTAGTTAAAGGACTTGGGTTTCATAGATCTTGTGCAGGTCATGATGTTATGATGATGATGATGGAAACCCATGCCCCACTTCTTCTCCCAGCATTCTCAGGTGGATAGGTCTTCCTGGAGAATTTGACAGTCGTCCATAGATCTAATTTCCCTGTAGATGATGCAGTCGTCAGCAAATAGACGAGTGCTGGAGTGAAAGTTGTTAGGTAGATCGTTGCATTAGCATAAATTATCCATTACTATAACATAATTTAAAACTATCCAGCTACCTTTCAAAATAAACGGAATACATGTTTATTTAACATTCCATTCCCTTTGTAACATAATCGGCGGTCCGTCGCCCTAATGGTGACGTTTGCATCAACCAGATAATTATATTTGTCTAATGATTCTGGTTTGCTCCGCCTCTGAGCTTAGTTTCCTGAGGATATAGGCGCTATAGAGGACTATGTTTGGTTTCCTGATTATAAAGGCGCTATAAAGGTCTTTGATTAGTTGATATAGACGATTTAGAGATATATGATTAGTTTCCTGATGATATAGGCTCTATAGAGGTTTATGATTAGTTTCCTGATTATATAGGCTCTATAGAGGTCTAAGATTAGTTTCCTGAGGATTTAGGCGCTATAGAGGTCTATAATTCTTATTACTGTTTCTATATTCGTTACATTTCATTCAGGTAGTTCGTAATAGTTTCTTTGAACACCACGTCTAGAAGGTTCCTAGATTCTTGTTTTTTAACAAGTCACGATAAAATACGTCAATGTGATCCATAGGCAACATTCTATAATCTTATCTATTTGCATCCAACCATGACAAGCAGGTCTATCCACAAAATATGCACATGACGTTGGCCAGCATATTAGGATCTGCCATAAGCGTGCGATGTCTCAGGTTAGTTCGAGAATTGGGAGATAACTTGGTTACCAGTCAACACGTGCTTGTCAACGTTTCGTTCGAAAAATCCTTCCTTATTTGAATCTGCCAGAAATGAGGTATATCAGGTTAGTTCAAAATCAGGTCGCCAAGGAGAAAGGAAAATAGAGATTACTTGGTTCAAACCATCACCCATCAATATGTTGTGTGGAAATTAAGATATTGTGCAATTCCCAACAGTTTGTCTATGCAAACACAGTAACATAACCAGCATGTTTATTACCGTCTTGTTTGGAACTCAATTTATCTTTGAAATATGGACAACTTGCAACGTTAGGAAATCGCACTACAAAAAGCTAAATGCAAAACGCCAGATGTACCCATATCTTGGTGATCTTGTGCGCGCTCTGCAATGATTCGGAGGGCGTTTCATGAAATGACTTGTAGTCTAAAGGGTTAAGTAGGCACTTAGATGAATGCTATTTCCCATGGGAAAACCCACCGTCACACCAGCTATAGTTCTTTATCAAAATCCGAGCTTTCGAGGGCCCACTCAAGCGGCGACAATTGATACATACTGTCGTCTAACAATGTTTACTTTCTTGCAGAACCAGACACCATCCTGTATTTATACCATACTGCTGCAACCAAGGCAGTATGTTCACATTGCTGAGAAAATTCCACGTGTGCGTCAACAAAAGTGAGTTCAGCATTATGTTTGTCAACTGTAGTGGCTTATTGTTTGTTAAAGGTCCCGCCTCAGTTGATTATACCTCACGCGAATCATGTTCACTGTTGTTTAAAATTTGCCAATATTAATATTGGTCTTAGGAGTTGTTATGAATCAGATGATCTGAGATTTTGTGTTCCGTCAGCCATATGTATACTGAATTATAAGGACTGAACTTGCGGTTGTATATCGTGTCGAAGTATAATATGTAATTCTGTGCGTATGAGTAGGTAGGAAGATTGAAACTGAATGTACAGGTCTTCCAAACATATCTCATGTGTATGTTTATGTCGTATCACAGTTTGAGCTCATAGAAAACGTACCAAACTATGCCAAGCATTCTATGGATAATAAAGGTTTTTTAATTCAATTCCTGGAGATATCTGTCAAATTCAGGAGACTAACCAAATAGGATGACTGCTGCATAGAAATGGCACGATATGTAATAATGGCTAAGTTGAATTCGATTCGATACGCAACTGGCATGTAGGGGCTGTGATGTTGAGAAACGAGGAGGTTTGAGTACCATGCGTGTTAAACAATTTTATATACGTTGGAATTTTGTCTTTTTTAGCAATATTCTTTATGAGAGAGTTGCAGTAGTCAAGGCTACTGCTAATTAGAGTAACTGATATAGTATTAGCAATAGATAAAGACTGATGACGCCGAATACAACGGAAAACACGTATATGGTAGAAACAGGATTAACATACTTGAGAAATGTTGTGGTGAAAGCAGAAATTATGAACGGTATCTGATGGTGACGTATCATTATCAAGCAATGTAACTGGAAAGTTGTTAACAACCTTGTTACATTGTTGTTCTGTGCCACTTATAATAATTGGATAAGTTTTATTTGGATCTAGCATCAATTTACTTGGTTTCATCCACAGTAAGATGTCAGGGAGACAGTCATTTGAAGTTGATAGAGATGCCTGTACGTCTGTTGGTGAGAGTTATATATATATATATATATTTATATATATTATACATATATGTATATATGTATGTATATATATATATATATGTATATATATATACACATATATATATATATACTCCTACGTTTCGTCAGGATACAAGTGATGATTGATATTATGGTTAGTAATGACTTGATCTATTGTTTCAAAAGCAGGTCATAGATCTAGTAAGGTGAGAACAGTCAATTTGCTAGTATCCATATTGCATACAAAGTCATTGTGTATTTAAAAAGAGCTGTCTCAGTCGAATGAAATCACTTATATGCAGATTGTTGTATTCTATGTATAAATATGTTCATGGAGACGTTTTCATCCACATTTTCCAATACCATAGAAAACCTAGATTAGCGATAGGACGGTAATGCTTAAGGGTTTTTTTTGCACATATTTTGTTATTTAATAAAAGGATTGACAATTTCATCCACAGCAAGATGTCACTGAGACAGTCATTAAAAGTTGATAGAGATACTTCTGCATTTGTAGGTAAACGTGATATATACACCTGTTTGTCTTCAGCATACACGTAACGATTGATGTTATGATTAGATTAAGGGGAAATCATATAAAAAAAATGCAACTAAGCAAGGAGATTAAGGTCAAGTATTAATATTATATAGAACAGACTAACTAAATTTACTCTAGAATTGAGGGATATTAGTTATGAAAGACGCATAATATATGTGCTTTGACAGCACTAAAGACGCGGGGATTTTACCAGGAAACCAGATAGAAGTTTTTAATATATTAAATGTATATAATAATGTTGATATAAGTACGTTTTTGTACAAATATAGAACAAATGAATCACACAAAATCATGCCATTAAAGAATGGCGGCTTAACCATAATTTAATAAAGTTTGGATGGTCAATAAAGACCTATAGTGTTCCTCATAGTGAGCGTCGACGGTAATTCTAATTTGCCTAATCAATTGCTTGGAATTCTCTTATCTAGAAGTCATCGTGTAGGAGTCGAATAGTTTTTGTAAGTGTACCCAGCTGCAAGTGTTGTAGTTGTTTTGTGGTATATTAATAACATATTTATTTTCATGGGTGAAGTAGGCTCTACCCGAGTCTGTGTTGTGACACAAGCAATCAATTTTTTTTAGTTTAGTGTCGTATTTCATTCCAACTTAGGTTGTTGTTGCTCTTATTAGTGTTGTTGCTGTTGTTGTTGCTGCAGCTTTTGCTTCTGCTGTTACTGGTGTGTTGAGTTGTCAATACCATATTCTGTGTTATACATATTGCAGCAAACGCTGCTTCATTGCCTCATTTATTTTATTGTAACGATTTAATCCATATTTTATTATAGAAACAACCTAAAGTTACATGGGACTGAAAAACGTGGGGGAGCATAATCTTATTTGACTGTCAGTATTTCCACAAATATCCCCTTCTAAAATTACTTAGATTTACCAATCAGTGATAACACAGCAGCGATGCACGTTAATCTCGTCGTCGTGGTCATGAAGTTCGCCACCCCCCCCACACTACCCATAGCAAACATTATAGAATTCTGTACAATTCTATACCAATCTGTAGTGTTCTATTGTAGTATATATAATTCTATAGAGTATATGCTACAGGAAATATGAAATTAATTTTTTTTGCTCAATATTTTATACAATTTCATAGGAAAAGTTATAGCATTCTATAGAAAATCTATAGATACTTTACTTTCTACAATATTCTATATTCTGTTGATGTTGATGTGGATGTGGACAACGACGACGATGTCGACATTGACGACAACGACCGGGACGACGATAACGATGACGACATCGTTGACATCGACATTAACGACGACAATAATAATAATGATATCTAACAGAACAAAGACTTTATATTTTGCACAATTTTATTATGTGAGAACACTATGACATCGCACGAACGGTTGTCCACAGACGCCATATCCACGTCCTTCACGCAGCGTTGATTCGTCCGCCATTCTGTCACCCTGTAGAAAATATATTGCCACAAGTAAACCTGTTGGTATCGTCACGCAGGATACCTGATTGTCAGAACACTAGTGACAATAAACGTGATTTATTTATTAATTTCGAATAAGAACCGTATTAAGGAGGCACATACAAACGTTATCACGTCTGGATGTATTTCAAATGTAATTACAACGTTTGACAATAATGTAATGAGGTCGTTTTAAACATGACTACAACGTTTCGAAATCGCGTCATTAGAATATATTTATGTATATTATTTCAACGTTTTAAAATAATAATGATAATGTTATAAGAGCGTCATTGTAACATATCTAAACAACGTAGAGATCATTTTTACACGTAGCCATTAAGTTACAAAACAGTACTCTAACATTTTAAGACAACGCTTTAAACATATTTATGTTATGTTTTAAAGTAATGTTTTATTGTGTTTTGAAATTACATCATATTTACGTTTCTAAAATGTAATTACAACGTATTAAATAACGTATTGACAATCAGCAGAATCTGATAGAACTAACAGAGAAAGGGAAAGCGATCAAAGCCATATCGGTGAATCCATTTGAGAAGCTGAAACAGCATTAATAATAATAATGCAACATAGTTCAAATGTACGTTTACTAATGAATGTAGTCCGCGCAACACATCAGACTGAAACAAACATAACATACACGCAAGGACGCACCCTGACACTACTAAGGTAAAGTAAAAAATAAACATACCCCAGCCTGCACACAGGATAGCTGTACCCAGTCATGAAGAATCCACTGCAGATTGATTCATCTGCAATACAGACGTCGCTATACATTCCCTGTATGTTACACATAATTTTGGCTGCGGCTGCGAAAACCAGCTGTGAACAATGTATGTGTAAACTGGCGACTAAATACAACAGTAATTCATATAATACATGCGATAGTTTTTCGCGTGTGCATTACACAAGGAATGTCCTCGTCATGACCAAAGAATACGGGACCGCCGGAAGAACAACGGTCTGGGCAACATCATAGAGTTGATGAGGTTAAACTGCCCTTCTACACATAGTAGGAAACACTCCAGGCTAGCGCAGACGTAAAGTGAATATAGCACCCCTACGATTGCCGGGATGAGGGATAAAGAAACATATTCACTACGATATATTAATGGGTTTATACAAATGTATGGGCAAACGTACATGGTCAAATTCCTCAAAACGATGTACAATACATAAGCCGAATTTAGACTTCTTCTGATACGCGACCGATTTCCATTCGCGACATGCATACTCCACCGGGTGACCGTCCTCGGGCGACACATTCCACATTTGTATTCCACATTACGTAATGCTACCCTCTCTCTTTCTGTGTCTCTGTCTTTCTGTCTCTCTGTCTCTCTGTCTCTCTGTCTCTCTGTCTCTCTGTCTGTTTGTTTGTCTCTCTCTGTTTGTATGTCTGTCTCTGTCTCTCGTTCTCTCGCTCTCTCTCTCTCTCTCTCTCTCTCTCTCTCTCTCTCTCTCTCTCTCTCTCTATCTCACACACGCACGCACGCACGCACGCACGCACACTCACTCACTCACTCACTCACTCACTCACTCACTCACTCACTCACTCACTCACTCACTCACTCACTCACTCACTCACTCACTCACTCACTCACACACTCACTCACTCACTCATTCACTCACTCACTCACCCACCCACTCACCCACTCACTCACCCACTCACTCACCCATTCACGCACCCACTCCCTCACTCACTCCCTCACTCACTCCCTCCCTCCCTCCCTCACTCCCTCCCTCCCTCCCTCCCTCCCTCCCTCCCTCCCTCCCTCCCTCCCTCCCTCCCTCCCTCCCTCCCTCCCTCCCTCCCTCCCTCCCTCCCTCCCTCCCTCCCTCCCTCCCTCCCTCCCTCCCTCCCTCCCTCCCTCCCTCCCTCCCTCCCTCCCTCCCTCCCTCCCTCACTCACTCACTCACTCACTCACTCACTCACTCACTCACTCACTCACTCCCTCCCTCCCTCCCTCCCTCCCTCCCTCCCTCCCTCCCTCCCTCACTCACTCACTCACTCACTCACTCACTCACTCACTCACTCACTCACTCACTCACTCACTCACTCACTCACTCACTCACTCACTCACTCACTCACTCACTCACTCACTCACTCACTCACTCACTCACTCACTCACTCACTCACTCACTCACTCCCTCCCTCCCTCCCTCCCTCCCTCCCTCCCTCCCTCCCTCCCTCCCTCCCTCCCTCCCTCCCTCCCTCCCTCCCTCCCTCCCTCCCTCCCTCCCTCCCTCACTCACTCACTCACTCACTCACTCACTCACTCACTCACTCACTCACTCACTCACTCACTCACTCACTCACTCACTCACTCACTCACTCACTCACTCACTCACTCACTCACTCACTCACTCACTCACTCACTCACTCACTCACTCACTCACTCACTCACTCACTCACTCACTCACTCACTCACTCACTCACTCACTCACTCACTCACTCACTCACTCACTCACTCACTCACTCACTCACTCACTCACTCACTCACTCACTCACTCACTCACTCACTCACTCACTCACTCACTCACTCACTCACTCACTCACTCACTCACTCACTCACTCACTCACTCACTCACTCACTCACTCACTCACTCACTCACTCACTCACTCACTCACTCACTCACTCACTCACTCACTCACTCACTCACTCACTCACTCACTCACTCACTCACTCACTCACTCACTCACTCACTCACTCACTCACTCACTCACTCACTCACTCACTCACTCTCTCCCAATTTCTCGTATCTGTATTTCTAGTCCTCCCACACTCTGTTGCTCCCTCCTCCCCCTCTCTCTTTCCCCTCTCATCCCAATATCTTCTCTCTCCCCCGCCCTCCATCCAGTTCTGCAAGCCTGTTGCTAGATTAATATAATTGAATGTGTGCTTGTTTAAAGAGAGGATTACTCACTGTGTCTCTTCTCTCGATCCATCACATCCTCGTAGTTGGCAGCATCAGTGTTTTCTCCCGCCCCCCTTATCTTGCGCTCCAGTCCGGCTTCGTCGTCGACTTGCTCCATCTGTCCTCGACGAGTGACTCCGCCAACATACCGAGCAAACACATTAGCACGGCCGTTTTCATCCCAATCGTCAGTGGCAGATTGCCACTTTTGTAACAAGGACAAACATTCATTACATAGAACACAGAGTGATTACATATGACTCCATAACTGACACACTTTAACGATACGATAAACGCTTAGAAGAATATAGAAGAATACGATTTTACAACCGTGATGACACAGATATTTAGAGATTAAATGTTAGATCGTAAAAAATCGAACACTGGTGAATTAGATTATTAGAGGAGAATTATATAATAGTATGTTCCACAAACTAACTTGCTTCAGTTATTGAACGTAAGGACAAAATCGCAACAGAAAAAAAACATTTACCATCCAT
Source organism: Escarpia spicata (assembly GCA_963995525.1). NCBI lineage: Eukaryota > Metazoa > Annelida > Polychaeta > Sabellida > Siboglinidae > Escarpia > Escarpia spicata. The sequence continues at coordinate 38,321,958 of OZ023213.1, forward strand.
GTACTGAACCTTACAAACTACCTTCTTGCTATCTGGTGATTCCGACGGCTAGCGTTTTCCTCAAGTCGTCAGCTTGCCCAGCCACAACTATCAGAGGGCTTTAATAGGCGAAACGTTCGTAAACAGCGACGCAGACAAACAATAAATAACTGTAGGTATCGTGCAATAAATAATTACGACGCTGTTGGCATAAAAGGGGTATTTGCTTATGTTAAAACCGCGTCGATCACCACCTCATTAAATCTACGAACAGCAGGGTCCAGATGTGACATTTGACCGATGTCCAACTTTAACACGACAGGTTTCCCGAACCATGATTACTTCAAAGGTCGCTCGACGGTGACGTTAGCGTGTCTGTATATCGTCAAGAACAAGAGGTGCTATCTCCTCTTGGAACGTCGGCTACAATCAGTCGCTATTTCATTCTGTGTGGTTCTGTTCTTCAGATTTTATGTATGTTTGGCGATGTCGCTTTTGATCTTTTTCAGGCTCTTGCAGCTGTGACCATTGCCTCTAATACTTCCTATCGGATTCTTGCTTGTATACTAATGTGACCAATAATAATAGTTTACAAGTGTTTCTGTACTTGAATGAAGATTTGCATTTTAATCCACCGCATTAGAAGTGTAATTTATTTGTCTCGAAACATAACCTAAAGTCCATCGCCAAAATAAACACATAATTACCTTCGCAACCTACATATGCTGACTAAGTATCCCATTTGTTGATAGTTGCTTTCTAGCAAAACACGATGTTGCTCATGGCAGCGATGTTTACCTGCGTACTATAGTGAGTAAATTTGCTTTGCCCATTTGGATATGTATTTAACTAGACAAATAGCAAGACTGAGCTACTTTAACATGGCATGCCATATGTACTAAATCAATCTCTGAGTGTGAGTCTGCCTGTCTATCTTTCTCGCTACCTGTTGTTACCTATGTATGGCTGCATTTATAACTTTGTGTATACGTATACATAAGCTGCAAATATACCCGTCTCCTGGCAGGGTGCCTTGTTAGTTGACTGTCGTGATAGCAATATTTACCAAATATTAGAAAACACAGCATTGTTACATAAAGTGACAAACACCAGGTCGGAGAGAATATTAAGTTCACGTACATCAATAGGCCCCAGTCGTATTATTGCAGAATTATCAAATAATATTCGTACTTTTATGCTATGGCTTGAGGGTAGACATATGCAGCGTTCACACACAGTGGAAGCGTTTTATTAAATTATTTAACTTCACGTGTACGACAATTGCGTAGCTTGTAACAATTGTAGAAAGGACGCGTAACGTTGCGGACAATTGTACGTCATAAACAGGTTTAAAGTTAAGTCTCTTAAGATTTTCTGTGTGAACACGGCATTAAGCATTATTGCGCCAGCGTCTACTTCACGTTGCCAAGTCCATGACACAAGGGCCGCTTTCCCAAAGTATTTACCGCGCGCGGGTGGTTCCTGCGATTAGGTTACGTTTTACGTATTACACGCACATTATGTTTTACGTTCCGAACAACTGATTTACCCCATAAGAGGTGAGAATCTTGACACATATGGGGTATTTTGAAAAACGTACAGGTCGTACGTCCTATTCTATGGATCGTAGATTAATCCCTGAAATTTTGGCGCTCGAGGTTCAAGCAGTCTAAGAGGAAAACGTTAACCTATTCGCACACATACACACGCTCGATTATAAGTTGATAAATACGCAGGGCAAATATGATTTCAAATTGTCTCGCGGGCACACCACACGTCCGTGCTATGCTGCAACATAATAATGACGTGATTATCGGGCGTAAAAGTGAGAACATTAACGAATCCACGGACATAAAATGGTGGAGCCTTTGTAATAACATTTATAACAAATAACTAAAGTTCTTCACACCATGTCTGAAACACCGGGAACATTCTTTACACCAATTCATATATAATAATAGAATATCGTTACTTAATACAGCGCAAATTATTAAACTATACACTGGATTTCTTTACCCTGGGGTCCTCATAAACACACAGTCACTCATCATACACTTTGGTTACAAATAAAATTTAAATAAAATAAAAAGGAATCTGTCATGGTAAAATCGATCTCTACTATACGATACATGACGAAATGGTGATGTAGAACCAACCACGCACGCACGAACGCACGCACACACATATCCATCAGCAAAATCCTATAGAATATTCTATGAAATGCTTTGCTAATGTTTTTTTTCTCATGTTTTCTTGAAACACATGTTTAAATGGCCAACAGTACAGTTGAGCAATTTAGCTTTGCATTCAGTGATAATCTGCGATATGAACACTCGTGTGAAATTTCGTTTGTGGTCACCGCACCGACGTGCTATGGTTATGGTTCACGAGAGAAGTTTTCGACGAATACGATGAACGCACGGAAGACGCCATGCAGGTGCTTGTCGGTGTCTTCGAGAGTCTGCAGATAGACTTCAATGAGCGATTCGTCGACTTTGCTTCTATCGATGACGTATCTTGCTTTTTTGCCAGTCCATTTACTGCCCAACCTGTAGTATGTCGAACACGTTGGGTGTCGATGGAGCTGTACTGCAACAGGACGTCATCGACTTCCAAGTTGTGCCGGGCTTGAAAGAAGAGTTTCTTGCTGAAAAGGACGACCTGGTGCTGTTCAGGTCTACGAAAGTGCCTGTCCGGTTTCTAGCGTTACGAGAGGCTGCGCAAAGGTTCCTAGCAGGCCTACTCTTCGGTAGCATGTACGAGTCGGGCTTCTCGGCCATGAGTCATATCAAGAACTCACTTCGAGGCCGATTGACGGACAATAGATTGGATGCGCTTCTGCGACTATCGATCTCCCCTCTTGCTCTAGGATTCAGTCGATTACCGAAGAACCTGCAACACCACCTTCTCCCTAACTTGTTCGTGTCGATGTGCTGGACAGTCGTCATTGACAGTGTACTTTCTGACTATGACTTTTGGAGAGTGTGATTTGTTAATTGTCTGGGTGTATTTCATACAGACATAAATTGCTGTATATGAATACATATACACACATGTGTGTATGTGTTCCTTCCTTTAAACCGTTGGCCCACACAGACCTTGCTGGATAATAAATGGCCCCCTAGCTTAAACAGTTTGCGGAATGTTTGTCTAAACGTTAAGTAGGCACTTAGGTGAACGCTATTTCCCATGGGGAAAACCCACCGTCACACCAATTATATTTATTTCTCAAAATCCATGCTGTTGCCAGCATAAACCATTCATCAGTCATTGACTAATATGTGATTGGTGTGTTGCAATAAAAACAGGAAAGGCCGTTTGTACCAATGTTCGCCTGCAATTAACTCGGGCTGATGCTAACCAAGCACAGACGGCTCTGAGATTTTGTGTTCCGTCAGCCATATGCATACTGATTTCTTAGGACTGAACTTGTGGTTGTATATCGTGTCTCAGTCTAATGTGCAATTGCGTGAGTACGAGTAGGTAGGCAGATTGAAACTGAATGTACTGGTCTTCCAAACATATCTCATATATGTATGTTTATGTCTTAAATTAAACAATTAACATGGGAAATTTCGCTTGTGGTCACCACTGCGACATCGTGGAATATTCTACCCGATGACGGATACTCAAGACATGGTCGTCAAGACATAACTCAATACGCTGCCCAATTCTAATGTACAGAGGGTCGTCAAAGTGCATTAATATAGGTTCCATCGAATACGTGGTAGCACTGTATCAATTTATTTGCCTGTGATATGTGGCAACAACAAACCCACACACACACACACACACACACACACACACACACACACACACACACACACACACACACACACACACACACACACACACACACACACACACACACACACACACACACACACACACACACACACACACACACACACACACACACACACACACACACACACACACACACACACACACACACACACACACACACACTCATCACAGTAGGTCCACATCAGACATGATAATGGAAGTTTTAAAACCCCAAAATTGATTATATATCCTGGTATAATAACATCATAACACCTGAAAATTCAGACTGTTAAAACATTCAGATTCAGATTCAGACTGATTATTACCAAATAGCATTTCAAATGTACGAGGAATTCTTGGCGTTGTGGCGTCAACATACATGCACGCTTGTCTCCCCTGCCCCCCATCATGCACACGCAAAATATACAATCAGAAGCTAAAACTAGTATAAATTTAAACCAAGGCCAACTCCCAACATATTTTAAGACAATCGTACATCTATTGACATAAAGTGAACTTAATAACATAATATTAATACAGTCTGAACGTTACCTAAAAAGTTAAAAAGTATACATGTAGTTAAATAAATAATAAATAAATGTATAAATAAATTAGCTGGTATAAAAACTAAGCTGACAGTTAAAAAGTATGTACATACATGTAGTCAACTTAATAAATAATAATAAAAATAAATAAATAAATAATTTAGCATGGCGACATATAATCTAAACCGACTGAAAACAGTATCATGACATCTCGCGGTTCAAGTGACTCACAGCCTGCGGATAAAAACTATTTATAAATCTAGTGGTCCTTGTCTTGATACTTCTATAGCGCTTGCGAGAGGGAAGAAGTTCAAAGATATGGTTGGCTGGGTGGGTAGTATCCCGTACAATGCTCTTGGATTTTCGCGCACAGCGAGCATGATAAATAGATTCAATGGATGGCAACTAGCGCCCAATGATTCTAGATGCGCCCTTCACGATAAGTTCTAGCCGTTGTTTCTCTTCCTGACTGTCGCGGCCAAACCACACTACAATCGAGAAAGTGAGGATACTTTCAATAATTGCGCGGTAGAACCGTATCATAATCTCCTGATCTGCCTCAGGAAGAACAGGCGTTGTTGTGCCTTTTTTGTAATGCACAGTGTGTTTGTGCACCAGGTGAGATCGTTTGAAATTGTTGTTCCAAGGAATTAAAAAGATTAAACCTGCTCGACCTCCACGCCATTTATCGAAAGAGGGTGGATGGGAGTCTTCTTTTTACTAAAATCAACAATCATTTCTTTAGTCTTTAAAACGTTAAATTCGAGATTGTTATCCGCACACCAGCCAACCATTCTCTGAACGTCCTCCCTGTATGGCGTCTCATCCGCATTCTCAATGCAGCCCTCCACAGTAGTGGCATCTGAAAACTTGAGACACAGTCATTTGTGAAGATAGTAAACAGGAAGGGGGATAGCACACAACCTTGTGGGGCACCTGTATTTAGGATAAGAGATCTGGAGATAGAGTTGTTGACTCTGACAGATTGAGGCCTGTGAAGAAGAAAGTTAAGGACCCAGTGACACGTGGCAGGATGTACATTCAACAATGAAAGTTTATCGAACAGCTTGAATGGGATGATAGTGTTAAATGCTGAGCTGAAGTCAATGAACAGGATCCTGGCATAGGTTCCTGGCCTCTCTAGGTGCCTCAGAATGTGATGCAGACCTAAAGCTACCGCATCGTCTACTGATCTGTTTGCTTGATAAGCAAACTGGTGCCAGTCCAGGAGGCCGTCGGTGACCGACTTCAGGTACTTGAGTACTATGCGCTCGAACACTTTCATGGCGACTGAGGTGACGTTGGACTTCTTGGGGATGGGTATGATAGTGGAAGTTTTGAAGCAGACTGGAACTCTGCACTGCTGGAGAGAGGAGTTGTAGGTGTCCGTAAACACCGCAGAGAGTTGGTCGGCGCAGTTTTTCAGGGTAGATGTGGAGATGTTGTCTGGACCCGAAGCCTTCCGCGTGCTCTGTCGCCTGAACAGTTTCGTCACCTCAGTTTCCTGGACCATGAAGGGCGGAGACAGAGAGGTACCTGCTGGAAGTGAGCGCTGCTCTTGTGAATAGTTAAGCTTGTCAAATCTGCTGTAAAAGTCGTTGAGCTGATTAGGGAATGAGGGATCACTGCTGTTGGTGGCCGCTGCCTGTTCTTTGTACTGCGTAATCTGCCGCAGGCCATTCCAGACAGATCTGGTGTTGTTGGAAACGAACTTGTCCTCAAGTTTGCGTTTGTATACGGATTTGGCCTTCTTGACCGCCTTCTGCGCCTCGCACTTAGCACTCCTGAATTCTTCCCTACTGCCGCTGATGAACGCCGCGTTCTTCACCGCCAGTTTCTGCTTGATGTCCCTGGTGAACCAAGGTTTATCGTTACCATACAGGGTGACAGTTTTTGTCTCCGTGCACAGCTCCTCACACCAGTTGATATAGGGTGTCACGGTGTCAGCGTACACGTCTAGGTCAGGACATGCCTCTTTAAACATGTCCCAATTTGTGCACTCCAGGCATCCACGAAGAGCTGCAGTCGACTCGTCCGTCCGCTTCTTGACAGTCTTCTTTAATGGCTTCAAAGTTTTCAGTTTCTGTAGGTACGTGGGGATGAGGACGAACGTTGCGTGATCGGACTCTCCGAGGGGAGCCCTGGTGGTGGCACGGTACGCATCCTTAAAGACAGTGTAGCAGTGATCCAGGACCTTGCTATTGCGTGTGGCACAGTCTACATGCTGCTTGTACCTGGGCAGTAACTTCTTCAAATCTGTGTGATTAAAGTCACCCAGAATGATGACTACGCTGTCAGGATAGGTCGATTCTGCTGCCACCACCTGAGCAGCCAACTGGCTGACTGCCTTGGTAGCACTGGTATCAGGGGGGATGCGACCGAATATAACTCTCTCGGGGAATAGAACGGCTTGCAATTGATAGTTACAGTTTCCAGTTCACGAGAACACGAAGAAGAGACAAGCTGAGTGTCATTACACCACCGCTGATTCACAAGAAAGCACACGCCACCACCCCGCAGCTTGTCCGTCAGTTCGCTCGATCGGTCCGCTCTAAACAGAGCATGACCAAGGGGTGTCACTGTCGCGTCAGGGGTCGTGGCATCTAACCACGTTTCCGTAAAACACAGTATAGAGGCGTCTCTTATTTCTTGTTTGTAAGTCAACAGGTGAAAAAAATCGTCTGTTTTGTTCCTCAGTGGTCGCACATTTGCCAGAACGATAGCAGGGAGTGGTGGCCGAAGGCTGCGCCGGCGAAATCTACAGAGTGCTCCCCTGCGTCTACCCCGCTTGCGTGTGCGGCTTGAGGCGTTGTGTTGTGTATGACCCGTATTGTCAACAGAAAAAGTGTCCTCCAAGGTGAAGTTTGGTCTGTACTCACAGTTCATGGATTCCTTGATTCTCAGTAGATCTTCACGATCATACTTATATACACAAATAGACTTAAACATTAGAACAATCATCGAAAACGTACACACAATCATCCACCGCCATAACGTGTCGCCTTGCACCGGCGCCATCTTGTTCAACACATGATGCTGTGCCTGCATCTTTTAACATCCAAATCTACCTACAAAGCATAACAGCCTATACAAATTACTTTGCCTTTGCTTAGTCTTGGAAATCACACAAATATATGCCTCTAAAAGCAAATGCGATACCTTGAATATTCAGCGTTTTCCATACCCACAGCATACCTAACCATAACAGATAAAAATGTGCATACACGTTACAATAAAGCCATCAACAAAGTCAAAACAAAACAACTGTAAGTGTATAAAATAAAATATAGAAATGCGTGTACAACACAAATCATCAACTTAATCAATATTTTATTTTACATATTGCAACCTCTGAAATAATAATAACTGTTATGACACTGTCATAGTAACTGCAAAGAACATTATACAATATTCGACTTATGATCCATTATAATGATCAAGCTATAACAGCCAAAAAAAAACTTATAAAAACGAACATTAACTATTTCAGAAGTTATTAATATCATAATATCATGTCACATCGTTCACTGTGTTGCTTCTTATGTAGATGGCTTTTTGCAGACAAACAATGACAATGCTAGGTAATATGTCTGATAATGGCCACCATGTGGTAGTTGTAATACCCAACATGATAACATTATATAAAATGGTAATATCAAAACTATCCCATTGCAATCAATCATGTTATAAAATCAAGGCACATGATAATTATTTTCAATAAAATTAGTATTGGCTTTTGTGAAAACCAATAATATATGGGCTTGATTTTATTACAAAAAATGGGTACAAAGAACAAAATGGGTCGTTCTTACAAAATTGGTGGTAAAATTCGTTCTGTGAAATAAAATAGTACCGTCTGAGATTTATTCTACACAACTCCTTTAACGCGTTACTTTATATCCTCTTATTTCGCTATCTTTTTTCAAGTGAGAAGAACAAATTTTGTCTGTTCTTCCCTATATCTGCTCTCCTCTTAATCTCCTTATTTTTAGGGTTGCAAAAATATTCGTTGTTATGCATATTTTTCACGGTTTTCATGGTTTTCCGGTTCACCGTGAACAGTGTGATATAGGCAAATATACGTACACTGTGCCAAAATTTAAATTTGTTGCAGCTTATTTAAATTACTAAACACAATTAATCGTGACCAATTAAAATGATAACTTATTGAATTCAGAGGAGCAATCGCGTGTTTCTGTATATATATATATATATATATATATATGTGTGTGTATGTTTGTATATATATAATAATATAATAATAATTGCTTTATTCACAGACTCCATGCAACATACACGTACATTATCATGGTTCTATAGTTGTTCTATAGTGTTATAAACAATAGTTACAATGTACAGAATGAAAAATCACCCGTCAACAAAATGTATATACAGGGAAATTAACCAGCATTTCCATATTCTTGACATGTATTTCACGTCACTATTAATAATGTTACAAATCAATATGTATATATATACATATATATATATATATATATATGTATATATATATATATGTATATATATATATACGATGCTTAGGATGAAATAACGCTACAATGGTCTACATACCAAGCATCACAAATAAGCAAGTAGGATGGATTAAAAGGCAACTTGGCAATGCACTACAGACACATCTAAAATCCAAAGACGTAGTAAGAACAGAATAACACGGAGAGAAGTTGCGATTTATTGTTGCCGAAGTACCAAGAGGAGACAGCGCCACACGTTATGATGATGATGTATGGACATGCTCATTTTACTGTCGTGCGACATTTGAAACGATCGTGCTTCGGAACCCCTGACTTATACAATTTTGACACGTCCATATTTCATGCACGAGCCCTGCTGTTGCATTCAATTAATGTCCTGATGAACGACTCGGTTTTAACATGAACCAACACTCCTTTAATACAAAATGCGTCATTATTACTATTTTTATGCGTAACCTACACTAGTTTTTTTTGGCCTGGGTCGCTGAACGTTTCCTTATATAAACGCCCACTGATATTTGTGACAAAGCATGCTGAAGACTTGTTGGAAATGTTTGCAGTCGGAATCACGACAGCGCACAAAGGTACGTCAGAGAACTAGTTTGGCATGTTCAGTAAGCTTACTTGATGTAATTTAGTTTTCTTGCAGCGATTTTGTTAAGGTTTTTTCTTTACCTTCAAGAATTGAAGAAAGTTATTGTAATATTACAAGTAATATTTTATACAGCGATTATTTTAATACATTTGAACAATTGAAGTTATTTAATTATTACAAGGAACATTATGTTTCCTGTTAGATAACCTTAGTGGACACGGGAATATTTCTTTGCGTATCGAGTCAGATATGTTCATCTATATCCAATTCGTCTGAGAAATTTTTCTATTTGGTTTCTTACACATATTCACGGTGATAACATTTATTTCATCTGCAAAAAATGCATCATTCAGGTCTAATTATGTGTGAAAAATAATGTTTTAATTCACCTAATTCACCATTATTAGTGAGTAATGAAATACTTCTATCGAAGTTTGGTGCCCATTCAATATCTTAAACTCGTTTTTTATTTTCACGTAATAATTGTTAACTGTGGTTGTAAAACACATTATTTGAGGCGTTTACACAACTAAGCTCTTTAAGTTACAGAGTAAATGGGAATCACAATGTGTTCTTAAGTAACATATGTTTGTCTTTGTTGCAAACAAATGTAGCTTTCTGCCAACGACGAAACAGAATGATGACGGTCGTGCTCCTGTGCCTGCTCGGTCTGTTCGCGGCGTCACTCGCCGAGGACACGATCCAGACGGAGCAAGTCGACGACGAAGCCGGGTTGGAGGGCGAGTTGAGGAAGGTGGGAGAAGACATCGGCACTGACGCTGCCAGCAACGAGGACTTGATGAATCGACAGAAGAGACACTGTGAATATTGTTTTGTTATCAGTGAACATAGCTATAGAGCGAGAGAGAAAGAGAGAGTGAGAGAGAGAGAGAGAGAGAGAGAGAGAGAGAGAAGAGAGAGAGAGAGAGAGAGAGAGAGAGAGAGAGAGAGAGAGAGAGAGAGAGAGAGAGAGAGAGAGAGAGAGAGAGAGAGAGAGAGAGAGAGAGAGAGAGAGAGAGAGAGAGAGAGAGAGAGAGAGAGAAGAGAGAGAGAGAGAGAGAGAGAGAGAGAGAGAGAGAGAGAGAGAGAGAGAGAGAGAGAGAGAGAGAGAGAGAGAGAGAGAGAGAGAGAGAGAGAGAGAGAGAGAGAGAGAGAGACAGAGACAGAGAGAGACAGAGAGAGACAGAGAGAGAGAGAGAGAGTAGTAGTATTCAATGTTGATAGTTGTTTGCAGTGAGGGACCTACTATGTGGAATATGTCACCCCAAGCCGAATATGAATTCTTCGGTTGAATTTGCATGTCGCGAACGGAAATGGGTCGCGTATAAGAAGAAGACTAAATGTGGCTTTTGGCGTCGACGACACACTTGCTACAAGTAAGCTCCGTTTTAAGTTACAATGTCTGGTGGTATATTGGGTCATCACATCATCAAGTCTTAACACAACTCCTCAGAATAATAAAGATAGTACCATGTAATACATACAATTAAAGACGTGTTGTCCAGTGGTGTATTACAATAGGAGCAACTGCGGCACGTGCCCCAGGGTCCCGAACTCCCGGGGCCCGACTAAAGTGAGAAACAAAAATCTAGAACTCCGAGCTTTCGAGGGCCCACTCAAGCGGCGACAATTGATACATACTGTCGTCTAACAATGTTTACTTCCTTGCAGAACCAGACACCATCCTGTATTTATACCATACTGCTGCAGCCAAGGCAGCATGTTCACATTGCTGAGAAAATTCCACGTGTGCGTCAACAAAAGTGAGTTCAGCATTATGTTTGTCAACTGTAGTGGCTTACTGTTTGTTAAAGGTCCCGCCTCAGTTGATTATACCTCACGCGAATCATGTTCACTGTTGTTTAAAAAATATGTAATTTAGGAATAATTTTTGTGTGAAGAGTACGAGCGTTTGCTTAGACCACCGAAATATTTATCTTTGTTTGTCAATTCGGGTAATGTACATACATTGAATACACTAATGATGTGATTTAAATTATATATAAATTTGATAAATTCTGACTCGGTTCGGACAAATAAAGTAATAGTGTGTCTCGGGATTTCTCGAAAAATAAATAAAACAATTTCAAAAACGCATGAGCATATTCTCTTCTCTTAATACTTTAACTAGGACGAACACATAGGGACATAAACTAATCACTTTGTGTATGTACTATCTTGGTCAGCTTCCTATTGTGTACAGTAGGGTCAAACTGTTTCACTCCATTATGTTGTCCAAAAGGTGTTTCTTCTGGCGGTCGTGTCTTCTTTTGTCCTTATGCCAACCTTATTGGATGGATTTCGAAGTGACGTGACATAGTGTAATGAAGATCTACACAATAATAACTAAAACTAAAATATGTATTATATATATGACTTGCTGTGAGAATTGTCACTGCTCACAGCCAATTTGTCATTCCGCAGCCAAACGGATGTCTAACATACAAAGAATGTATGATTACGTCTGTATTGCAGCTAAGGTATCATGCGGTGGTTTCTTCATGTCCGGGCCGCACTATCCTGTGTGCAAACTGAGGTATGTTGACATGAAACTACTTTCTACTCTGTGCAAAACAATGAATGCGTGCGCGCATTTTGTATGCATGTGCCCGCGCACGATGTGTGCTTTGTTTTTATTGATCGTTTTTCTATTATAATAGTGGAGCACAGAAAATCCACCAGTAAGCAACACTTTGAATTCTGTCTCAGTATTCGATATGCTTCATCTTCACAAATGGACTTACTATATCGTGGTGTTCATATTCCTTTCTCTGTTAGTATTTATAGGTTCTGCTGTCCTGTGCAGTACAGAAGAGACGGTGACACGTGTTATAGGAGTAAGTGATCCTACTGTTGATAGTAATTTTTGTGTATTATATGCTAGTGAATATCACCAAACAGTAAGTATAATTAGAGAAAAATGTAATACTGGCAGAACAACTGAGAAAAACATGTGGTCACTTCCACAAAACAATATGGCAGACACTGTTTGTAATTGGTCAGAGTCTGGTCAATGGTCACTAGAGGGTGGTTCAATAATGACAATAATAACAATGACTGCAATATCAGAAAATACAACTTGGTTCATACATCATGGAATGAGAAACATGACAGTTGTGCTAACTTATTTTAGGTTATTCTAACATATTTGCCTCAATCGTATTTGTTTTTCTGTTCAGTTGTAACAAGTTGTACTAACTTGCTTTCAGTCTAAGACAATAAATTATTCAATACCAGGAGTTCTTCTTCTGGATAATGTGGTAGCCCCGACTTTCGGGTGATGTCCACAATAGTTTATTTCATAAACTCTATAGTATGTCCCTGTTCAATACGGCATTCCAAATAAATAAACCACGTTTGTTGTTACTATTTTTCTATCACTCAGACATTACGTCCCATACAGAGCATATCGACAACGACGACAATATGACAACAGAACGTGAAGTTGTAGTCACTACTACAGCCAGCTACCTGGACATGTTGTATGAGAGACACACTTTGAACAAAAACACATTCAGTGAGTTAACAATTTTCTAGGTCGTACAGAACTGGTCAATCTATGATGGGTCCAACTAGAAAGAAAAGGAAGAGAGGGCGAGTGAAAGGGAAAGAGAAGGGGGGAGGACAGAGAGAGGGAGAGGGAAGGGAGAGAGAGGAAAAGGACAGAGGGAGAGAGGGAGAGAGACAAAAAGAGAAAAAACAGAGAAACAGAGAAACAGAGAATGACAGAGACGCAAGGAGACAGACAGACAGACAGACAGACAGACATATCGAGTGAGAAAGAGAGAGGATGGGTGATAGAGGTAAAGAGAGAAAGGGAGAGAGAAGGGGAGAAGGAGAGTGGGAGTGAGGGAGAAAGGGAGAGAGTGAGAGTGTGAGAGAGGGAGAGAAGGGAAGCAGTAGAGGGGGAGTGCGGGAGAGCAGGAGAGAGGGAGAGAGGGAGAGAGGAGAGAGAGAGAGAGAGAGAGAGAGAGAGAGAGTGGGAGAGAGGGAAAGAAAGAGAGAGAGAGATGTTCACATTTGCTTGCAGGGAGGGAGCGCCTATGCGGAATATGTTACCCGAAGCCGAAGGTCACGATTGAGTTTGCATGTCACAAACCGAATTGGGTCGCGTACCAGACTAAGAGTAGATGCGGCTTTTGGCGACGTCGACACACTTGCTACAAGTAAGTTGTCTCAGGGGCAAAGTCTGATGTATTACTGGGATGCCATAGTCTATCTCTATCTATCTCCTTTAGGGGGTATATTGGATTTTATAAAAGGAACCCATGTTAAAAGATCCACATTTTATTGCACGAAGAAATGGAGCCAGACCCCCCAGTGTTAAAAGATAGGTAGCAAATTTGGACCATGATTTACACCGGAGCCAGACCCACCATGTTAAAAAGATAGGGACAAATTTGCATCATGAATTGGACCGGAGGCAGAACCAACGTTAAAAGAAAATGTGAACCAGAAGCAAATTGGATAAAGGAACCATCGGAGCCATCGGAGATAGACCAAAGTTAAAAGAGGGAAATATTTGTACCCAGTCCAAATTGGAACAATAACAAAATGTCTTGGCCAGTTGACTGAGCGCTTATATGACTGGTGATGTCGTGTCTAAAATGTGGTTCTATAATAATAGTAATTAACAATAAAAGGATTATAATTTCAACGGACCATTATTTATCTGAAGTACTGTATACGAAATGTGGAATACATATAGGGCCATGTCTTAACATAACCTAAAGCCTAGTTTATTCGAACAGGGTGACCATCTTGAAATTATACCCTTGATATTATTTCCGTACGATAGTGCTTACATTCTTGCTTTTTATGTGATGAACTATAAAACTAAGTCATATACATTACAAACTAGGTAAATCTTGTCATGTAATAGATCATTACACATGCTGACAGATCCTATATATTTCTGAAGCCTAGGTATAGTTTACAACGATTATGAATTCGGAACTTCTCTGCTAAATCAGTGAAACTAGCGGCTACCTGCGTAGGTACGATAGTTATTTTTACATCACGTGTTTGCATACAGTTTTGATTGGTTAATGGTAAATAGCGGGAAATTGGTCGAATTGGTAGTAATACGGTTAGTAGGCATTTGCTACGTACACCACACAAATACCAACATACAACACACAAGTACCGAACTACAACACACAAACATTGACCTACAACATACAACTATCGACCTACAAAACAAAACGTAAACAGCTAAACACCGACCTACGACATACAAACACTGACACATAACACAAAAACAGTAATCTACAACTCAACAAAACAGAGACCAACAACAGGTAAACAGTGCTAAACACTAACCTACAACACAAAAACACCGACCTACAACACACAAACACTAACCTACAACACGAATACACCCACCTACAACGCAAAAGACACTGACCTGCAACATACATACATTAACCTACAACACACATACGCCGACCTACAACACACAAACACCGGCCAACAACACATAAACAGCGCTAAACATTGACCTACAAAACACAATCACTGACTTGCAACACGCAAATAGTGCTAAACCATGACATACAACACACAAACATTGATCTACAACATACAAACACTGACCTACAACGCAAAAACACTGACCTACAACATAAAACACTAACCTACAACACACAAATAAATACTTACCACACAGAAACACTGACCAACTACACGAAAACAGTGCTAAATACCGACCTACAACACACAAACGCCTACCTACAACATACAAACACCGACCTACAACTCAAAAACACCGACCCACAACAAAAAACACCCACCTACAATACGTAAACTGTTCTAAGCATTTACCTACATCACACAAACTTTGATGTACGACACACAAATAGCGACATAACTCAAAACACCGAATTACGACACACAAATATTGACCTATAACATACAATTACCGACCTACAACACACAAACAGTGCTAAACACCTAACTTAAACACACAAACACTTACCGACAACACACATACATTGACGTACAACACACAAATATCGATATACAACTCACAAGCAGCGACCTACGACACACAAACATTGACCTACAACATACACTTACCGACCTACTACTCGTAAACAGTGCTAAACACCGACCTACAACATAAAACACTGACCTACAACAACAACAAAAACACTCACCTACAATGCAACAACACTGACCTACTACCTACAAACACTAACCTACAAAATACAAACACTAACATGCAACACAAAAACACCGACATACAACACACAAACACTGACCTACAACACGTAAACAGTGCTAAACACTGATATACAACACAAACACACCCAACTGCAATGCAAAAACATTGACTTACAACACACAAACCCCGACCAACAACACAAAAACAGTGCTAAACACCGACCTACAACACATAAACACCGACATGCAAGATATAAACATCGACTTACTAAAAGCACCTCGTTTCTCACCATATCTGCCCCTACTTAGACAGTTGCATTGGCTTCCAGTTACATATCGAATACAATTCAAGTTAGCCATTATCACATATCGTACCCTTTCTACGCAACATCCATCCTATTTGTTTAGTCTCCTTCGTTTTTCCGATATCCCCAGGAATCTCATCTGTTTAACTTTTTGTTCAGAAAACCAAGCTTATTATCGGCAAACGTGCTCTTTCTGTAGCTGCACCCAAAATCGACTCCCTATCGCTTTAAAATCATCTGAGACTATCAATACCTTTCGTAAAAAACTAAAGACTTATTTATTTGAAATTGCATTCCCATCTAACCTTCGGCGGTCCCTTGCTCTAATGACGATTCTTGCTTGTCCCTATTAACGATTTTGCCCAATGATTCTTGTATTTTGCGCCTCTGAGCTCATATTCCTGGGGATTTAGGCACTATAGAAGTGTATTATTATTAATATTATCTAAGTTTTGTTAGTGAAACTCGTTGGTCTAAGTTTGGTTCGTGCAACTCGTTGGTCTAAGTGTGGTTCGTGCAACTCGTTGGTCTAAGTTTGGTTCGTACATCTTGTTGGTTTAAGTTTGGTTCGTTCCACTCGTTGGCCTAAGTTTGGTTCGTACAACTTGTTGGTCTAAG
Organism: Escarpia spicata; assembly: GCA_963995525.1. NCBI lineage: Eukaryota > Metazoa > Annelida > Polychaeta > Sabellida > Siboglinidae > Escarpia > Escarpia spicata. Next base: position 38,338,444 of record OZ023213.1, read on the forward strand.
TTTGGTTCGTATAATTGGTTGGTCTAAGTTTGGTTCGTGCAACTCGTTGGTCTAAGGTTCGGTTTGTGACACCCGTTGATCTAAATGTTCGGTCCATGACACTCGCTGGTCTACGTTTGTCAATGTATATGTGTTGTAGGTCGGTGTTTAGTGCTGTTTACGTGTTGTTGGCCGGTGTTTGTGTGATGTATGTCGGTGTTTGTGTGTTGTAGGATACTGTTTATATGTTGTAGGTCAGTGTTTGTGTGTTGTATGTGGGTGTTTGTGTGTTGTAGGTCAGTGGTTGTGTGTTGAAGGTCAGTGTTTGTGTGTTGAAGCTCGGTGGTTAGCACACTTTACGTGTTGTAGGTCGGTAGTTTATATTGTAGGTCAATGTTTGTGTGTCTTATTTCGGTACTTGTGTGTTGTATGTCGGTATGTGTGTGTTGTACGTCGCAAATGGTTGCTAACCGTATTACTACCAATTTAACCAATTTACCATGCTTTCCCCATATTTTCACCGAATTCCCGCCATTTTCATCAATTTCCCGCTATTTTCCATAAACCAGTCAAAATTGTATGCAAGCACGTGATGTAAAAATTACTATCGCACCTACGCAGATAGCCGCCAGTTTGACTGATTTAGCAGAGAATTTCAGATTTCACAATTATTGTAACGTATACGCAGGCTTTAGAAATATATAGGATCAGTCAGCATGTCTAACGTCCTATTCCATGCCAAGATTGTCCTATTTCGTAACGTCTATCACCTATTTTTATAGTTCACCACATAAAAAGCACGAATTTAAGCACCACTGTACGGAAATAATATCAAGGGTCTAATTCCAAGATGATCGTCCTGTTCGAAAAAACGAGGCTTTAGGTTCTGCTATAACATGGTCCTACTATTCTACGTTTCGTATACAGTACTTCAGGTAAATAGTGTTCCGTTGAATTTATAATCCTTTTATTATTAATTAGGCCTTATTACAACGCCACATTTGAGACACGACAACATCAGTCATACAAGCGCTCATTCAATTGGCGGAGCCTCGGCCTACGGGCCAACCAGTGTCGTGTGTGATAGGTTCAAATGCTCTTTGGTATATTTTGTTATTATTCCAATTTGTACTGGGTGCAAATGTTTTCCTATCTTTTAACATGGGTGGTTCTGGCTCGGATGGTTCCGATAGCTCGGATGGCTCCGATACTAAATTCATATTTTTCCCTATCTTTTAACATGGTGGGTCTGGCTCATATGCAAATCATGGTCCAAATTTGCATCCTGTCTTTTAACATTGTGTGTCTGGCTGCGTTCCTTCGTGCAACAGAACTTGCACTGTTTTGGATCGGCGCGGAAATTTCCACACTATCTCTGGTTCCTTTTAGAAAATCCAACATACCTCCCAATGACATACCATACAACTTACCACAATAGCATATTATTCTGAATGTAGACACATATAGTACACAATATGGAGTTCTCCTGCTGCCGTTTCGAACCTTCGAACCTAGTTAATTTTATATGGATCGAGTACCAGTTTTCAAGGTAAAATTCTTATATAATAACGGGACATCACAATGGCAAATTATACTAAAAATCGAAACGTATAGTACATAATATAAAACGACGAATTGTCTAACAACGTTTACTTCTTTGCAGGACCAAGCACCAATTTAATATTACGAGGTATTGCTGCAGCCAAGGCAGAATGTTCAAAGTTTTGGGTTTCCTCCACGTTTGTGTCGATAAAGGCAAGTTCAACATTGCGTGTTTATCAAAGTTTGTTGAAATGCCTTCCTCAACTGATGATCTCAAATCAGTTTTGGTGATGTTTAAGTATACGTTTTGTGAATACGTTAAATAAAATGTGTAGTCGGTTAAATAAGTGTGCGAACGTGTTCTAAAACCATAGAAATAATTAACTTTGTTCGTCGTTGCATCGTGCTCTTGTGAATATGTGATTAATATAATGTTGTGATATATTTTAGATGTCGTTTAACGAATTTTGATCCGGTCCAGAAAAAAATAATGCAGTTGATTGTGTCGTGATTTCTCCAAAACTAAGTAAAACATTTGCAGAAACGCACTTGCATATATTGCAGTGAATAATTTTCTTTATAGTGAACCGGCATGACGGCAAGGGGACTATAAATTAGTAGTTGTGTCTCTGTGCCCGCTTGCTCTGTTTCCTGCTGTGAGAAACAGAGTCAGTAAGCTTTGACTGGTCCTCTCCATGAAGTTATCAATATAGTGTTTCTTCTGGCAATTCCGTCTCCCGTTGTTATCCTTCACCTTCTTGACGTAGTGACATAATCTTGAGTAATGAACACAATTGTGATTAACACTTATATCATAGAACTACTGTTGATATTGGTTGCGTGTATAGTGTATATACGTATTGTTCACCACTAGTTTGTCAATCCATAACTAAATACATGTTAAATAGGATGTGTGACGATGTCTGTATTGCAGTCAGAGCATCATGCGGCGGATTCTTGAAGACTGGGCTACGCTATCCTGTGTGCGAACTGGGGTATGTTAAATTCGCAGCGCTTTCTACTTTGCACTAGTAAGGTGTGTGTGTGTGTGTGTGTGTGTGTGTGTGTGTGTGTGTGTGCGTGCGTGCGTGCGTGTTTGTGTGTTTGTGTGTTTGTGTGTGTGTGTGTGTGTGTGTGTGTGTGTGTGTGTGTGTGTGTGTGTGTGTGTGTGTGTGTGTGTGTGTGTGTGTGTGTGTGTGTGTGTGTGTGTGTGTGTGTGTGTGTGTGTGTGTGTGTGTGTGTGTGTGTGTGGTGTTATAGCACATCGGCAGTTTTTACGGTTTTTCGGTTACTTTAGTGCTACGTAACTATTCATTGGTAAACATTAATTTGAAGTCGGTTGTCTTAGCGATATATGTAAGCTTCACAATTGGATATGCCAACAAGTTCTGATCACTTTTCTGTCCTTTATTAGTAGTTACAGATTCTGCGCTCCTCGTCGGTACAGAAGAGCCGGTAGCATGTGCCTTCGAAGTAAGTTGTCATATTATGCTTTTATAAATTACACTAATTTGTTTCCAGGTATTCTAACGTATTTGTTCCAATATTTACAATAAATAAGACAACACCAAGTGTTTGTTTCATAAGCTATATTGTCTAATATGTGCCTCTTTACTACGGTATTTATATTCTCAATAAACAAACTACGTTTGTTGCCTCTGTTTATCTGACAAATAGGTATCCTATATGTGGATACCAACCTGTTTACGTACTGCACTTTCTATTCTGCAGTGTAACAAGATACGAAGGGGTCGAAGCTGCGTGAACGACCTGGGCATTTTCGTCTGTGTACAGCCAACAGTGTGATGTTATAGTGTTTTCACTTAATAAAGTTATGAAAAGTATAAATTCTTTGTTTTAGTTAAACATTGCGACCGTTGTACCAGTTACGTACACCTCGCCTCGGTTACGTACGCCTCGCCTTGGTTACGTACGCCTCGCCTCGATTACTTATGACCGCTCTGCGCCAACTATTTATGTGTCATTCTTTGCATAAGTATTACAATCTTCTTCTTTTTCCCCTTGCTCCCTTGCGGGGTGGGGTCCACGTCACTCTGTAGCTTATTCTACTTTTCTTATCAGTTCTTTTCACCTCTCTCTTTCTCGTCCGCAATAGCCATCCATTCATGGCTGTTCACGCTAGCCCTCCCCAGGTATCGTTTTATGCTGTCGTTCCATCTCAGTATTATATTAATGCCCCAAAATAAAGTAAAAGAAATGTATTCTGACATAACGTAACAGAATGCTACATATTTATGGAAACATCTGTTCCTGTAGAGCTTGACCACCAAAGCCAACAACAGCAGCGGCAGCGGCAACACCAAACATAACAAAACAAGAACATATATTGGAATTATATATGAAAAGAAACTGCAAATGAGTAGTTACTGTATAGGTCATAATACATACTCAGATAGATCCTACCCATTTCATGAAAATGGATTTATTGTTAACATGCTACAAACTAACTACAAAACAAGCTGTATCCATTGTATAAGATGCGATGTAGTGATGCAATGCATTGGTGTAGTGATGCAATGCATTGGTGTAAACAGTATTCTCGGTGTTTCAGACATATGTTGAAGGCAAATGATTTGTGTTGTGAATGTTGATTTTATGTCAGTCGCTTCCTTAATTCGTTGTCCAAAGATATATTCTTCAGACCATTTTAATGTAATGTACACTGGCGTCGGAACGAAGTATATCGGGTGGATTGAGCCAGAGCGTCAGCACCACTCCGCTGTCTCAGATCATGACATTAAAAAAGGGGGAGGGAGGGGTGCTGTTGAATATTTTTGCGTGGCGATTATCAAAAACGTTTGAGGCTCAACTGCTTTCAAAATTTTATATCTCCCTCCTTGAAAGTCGCCAAAACCACGCCTTGACGCTCTCCAAAAACATCAAATCACTCACAAATGCACCCCGTTCCCCAAATATCGCGGGACTAATCATATATTCATCCGCAAGCCCAAACCCCGGTTCCGGCGGCTATGGTATTATTTGTGAATGAATATCTATAAAACTTTCACATTTAAAATGATCAACATTGGCTCTGCTGATCTGATAATTTTCATATTGTTCAGCTTTGCAGAATATAAGAATCTAATACAAGTTCGGGTGATCTCCTGAGTGATAAGCCGTCGAACATTGATTTAATATACGAGTATGTGATCAATCACAAATATCCTACGGGTCTTTAAAAACATTCAATGCCAATATTTACACAATGTCTTCTAAGTATGTTTCGCGATCTGGACAGCTGTTCAACAAGCACATACCTGACAGGTCCGAGAGCTCAGATAGTGAACTGCTTGTGATTTGTGATCCAGTTGAACAGCAACGTATCATCAAGAGCGAACATATGGGATCTGGTGACAGCGACATCGCGTCTTCAATGAGCAGCCACATTGGTATCCATCGCACTAGAGTCAAGATCCTTGAACGTTTCTTTTGGAAGAGATGTCAAGATGTCAAGAGCTTCGTGTCACGATGTGATCGCTGTCAGAAGGTGAATCTTGTGCTGAAACAGGATGTTGTCGAACTACACTTAGTCTGGGTATTGTTATGCTGTCGTGGCGATGGATTACTTCTCAAAATGGCCCGAGGCACGTGCTCTAAATGACCACACCGCCGAAAGTGTCGCTACATTTTTGTTTGAGGACATTGTGTGTCGTCATGGATGTGTTCAGATCCATACTAGGGACGCGAATTCGCTAACAAGGTGTCCTCCGAGCTGCATCGACTCACTGGTGTCGAACCAAACAGCACGTCACTAGTGCCTAACACCCTCAAGCTAACGGTCTGGTCGAGCATCAGAACAAAACTATCAAGGATGCATTCATCAAGTCATTTACAGATCGTAGCAACTGAGTCGAGTGTTCTTCACATATCGCACATCGCGTCACATCGCGTCGCAAGTGGTGATATACAGAAGAAGAAGGTTAATTCCAGTAACCTGAAGCGCTATTGTTGACGTCGCTGACACAATTGCAGAGCAGTCCGTCTATGAAGACTGGCAGCCTGACCAGTGTTCCAATCTTAAGCTGAAGACTGTTCGTTTGAATGGTCGCCGACACAATGCAGATACTAGTTTCATTCGTGTTGATCAACCATTGAAGGCGTCACGTATCAAAGGCGACGGAAATTGTCTGTTCCGCGCCTTTAGCTCCATTATCACAGGCTCTCAGGATGATCACGAACTTCTTCGGACTATAACAGTGAGATGCATGATGCACAACTGCGGTCTGTCTGTCCGAATATTGCGAACACATAAACACTAGTGGCATGATTTCACTAGGTACTTTGGGAACTGAGGTCAAAATCTTTGCATTGACAACTATGCTGAAGGCAACAATGTACGTGTCCAGCCAGTGTGGCCTGTCATAAAAGTGGCTACCATATAAATATCTTATGTCTGGTGACGAGAGCGACCCAGACGAAGTTATTCTGATCCAGAACTTCCACCACCATTATGAACCAGCTATGCTACCAGCCATGCTATGAACGTTGTGAACAAATTCAGAAATGTATGCATATATGTACGTATGTATTTATGCATGTATGTATGTATCTCTATATATGTATGTATGTATGTGTGATTCTACGAATATCTATGTATTTCAATTATATGAATATTTCAACTGCAATTAATTGATAAAAGTACAATAATTATAAGCACACTGTGCCGTAATTTAGCATGGGGTTTATAAGGGGCAACCTTACACCGGGGAGGCAGCATTATACCGGTATAAGATTGCCCTCCCGGCAGTTTTATACCAGTATGATATTGCTGGGGGGGGGGGCAAACTTATTCTGGGGGCAATATTATACCTTTACACCGGGAAGCACGGAAAACAAAAGTTTAAGAAGACAAGTTTAATTAACAAGCTTGCCGCCCAGAGAATTAAATCCAGATGGCAGGTGGACAAGGGACCCTTTGGGTTACTGAGAGACCAACGTTTTTTGTTATTATTGTAATTATTGTTATTGTTATTATTATTATTGTTAAACGTGATCAGAACGCGGTCGGTAAAATTCATGTATGAAGCCGAAACATATCGAATACGGAAGTTCAAATTTGAGCTTCGTCAAGGATTTTTTTAGCGCAGACAATGTAACCAATTGTGTATCGTTGACATGGTTTAAGGTAGTATGTGTGTGTATGTGTGCGTGTGCGTATGAACCTTGTTTTGAGAGACGTAAACAAAGTAAAGGTAAGTTCTTATATAGCGCAATATCCAGTCCTCAGGACTGCTCAAAGCGCTTTACACTTTACTCCCTGGCAGACCTGTTCAATCGAACACCATCTCGGCTTCTCTTGGAAGCAATTAATGCGCGAAGTCTGTTCGTACACAAATATCCACCACTGTCTATAACCAGTTGCGCAATCATACAGTTAAGTGAACTGAAGCAATGTAGAGTAAACGAACTTGCCCAAGGTTCGACACCACCGCACAGGATTCGAACCCGTGTTCTCTCAGTCAAGAGTCCAGATCTTACCACTGCGCTATTGCGCTCCACGTAGACCCCGGTCTGATACGACGTTACTACAGAAAGACCTAGACCCACTGACATTACAGGACAAGCTCTCGCAGCTAAAATTATAGCGTCCCTCAACAGGTATTGCGTTGATCTGCATTTGATGCGTGGCCATTGCTGCGATGGTGCGTGCAACATGGCGGGGACAAGAGAGGGAGCTGCAGCCATCATAATAGTATGTCCGTTCAAGCAGGCTCTTTACTTACACTATGCATCGCATTGTCTGAACTTGTTGAAGTTGTAGGGTATAGTAAATAACATTACATGACTCGCTGCAGGCACTAATGTCACCAGTTGTTGCGCGCTTGGATATCATTTATACAGCAGATCCAAATAACTGGTCCATAGTCTCCCTGACGGATGCTAGAGGACGTCTTCTCTCCGTCACTGCCACATGTTGTTTATGTACACTAGGTATCACCAATAGCTATATGGGGTATTTGAGAGCTTTCATATGTAGCCTGCAAGTCGACGCAAAGGACGTGGTGGGGGCAATTTATGATATTGACATGGTTGTGACTGCACTGCAAGATATTCGAAACAACATCACCAAACACCATGACGAGTGGTATGAAGTTGAAGAAATGTGTAGTGTTGTCTGGGTGTTCACCTTATTTGCCAAGACGATGTGGCTGAAAGAACACCGCAATAATATGCCTACTGATGATCCATCAACATACTACCGTCGCTGTAACTCCATGTCAATCGTAGATCATATCCTCTCAGCATGGCATACAAGCTTCCGCCCTCATGATTGAACGGCCCCGTTGACGTGCCTGTGTATGTCACTATGCGATTGAAGTAATTGCTATACTATACTTATAAAACAACCCGACTCGTTTTATCACAACCATCCATTCAATCCAAGAATTGATGCTATGGCAATAACGTAATATTGGTAGAACAGGGAAATGCGCGGGATTCGTATCTACTTTGTATTGCTCCAGGCATTTCCACACGTATCACCATCTAAAACTGCCTAAGTGACCGTCCCAGGGAGTGTACTATCATCTATGTAACTGGCGTGCAAATGTATATACACAATAAACACAATACGTACATGTTACTAAATGCATTTATTGTTATCCTTAAACATCATACAACAAGATACAATTTACAAAATACCTTGTTATAAAACACCAAATAAAATAAACTGACATATAGGTTGGTTCCTAATTGTAGAATACTATTGTTATAAAGAACCATCCTGATAATTGTATATATTAAAATATTTAAGCAGACATTGAAAGATGACGTCTGGGAAGACAAATAACACGATTACTGCAGTTGATTATGATATATTAGCGTATAACAGTTAGTATAACAGTTTTATGTAGTATTATATATGCGAACAGCATAATAAATTGTGGTATTTTATTACAATTATTTGATTGATTAGAGGATTGTGGCATACTTGTATTATAAATCACTTGTGACTAATTATTGATTAATTTGTATTGTAGTTTCAACATTTACTACAAAGACCATCTATCAACGTCAGCTGCAGTATACTGGATTTATTATAAATCGCGAGTGAATAATTAAACTGTGGCACATAATATTATTTAATTTATAACTGAAAAATGAACTATAAGCAGTTGGCTTATTTTGAAATGCTAATATTTGATTGTATGATTTATTTATTGCATGTTATGCTATATTATTATTTGATATAATCAATAAAGGACATGCTACGTTAATACCTTAATGATTAGGTATCCTTAGCCACCAGTTGTACGTTACAATTATATCACGTTTGCTCCGCCCTCATTATTGAACTTCCGAAACCTCTGTGGTAGATTGTTTCACGTGACTCATTTTAGTTTGTATTTATGTCGCACTTTCTTCTTGCTTTGATACACACCATGGCAACGACAACAACTACAATTACATAATAAAAGTACAAACGACATTGATGTTTTGGGGGACTTTATTCGAACAGAACACTATAACATCACGCTGTTGGCTGTCCAGAGACGTCATGTCCAGAATGTTCAAGCGGCGTTCACCCATTCGTCACTCTTCTACTGTGTGGGAAAGAACGTGTCTCACGTAAACCAGATGGTATATATATATATATATGGTTTCAGAAAGTGTGTTGGAATTGTTCATATGGAAACCAAGCTTGAACATCTCCAACCTCGGTTTTCTGGGTGATTGTCAGAATAAAATTGATCGAAAATGTTGTTTTTTATTTAGGGTGTATTAAAGAGACATGTAATATAAATGTAGTGAAATGAACTCGAATTATAATTATAAATTGATGTCCAGATTGAAACAAGTAGCACGTTGGAATAACTCAAAACACGTTAGTGTAACTTGTTATTACAAATCCGTGTCACTGGCGTCGGTACATGGTGAATATTGGGGAGCTGAGGCTTTCCAGGAACCTCGACTTGCATTCCATTGAGTTTTGCAAAAAACTCACCTTCAGACTCTCCAAAAACCTTCATTTGCACCCCCCGAAACTCACCAAAACACACACCTAGAGAATCTCCACAATATTCAATTTGCATATCCCCTTACGGCTGACCAAAAACCTCAAATTGCACCAAAAATTAAACCAATCGTACCTAAATATTGCAGGGAGCTAATCATCCAGCCGCAGACCTTCAACTAAGTTAAGTTATTGGGGAGTAGAGACCGCCACCAAACATACCAGTTATGACGTTTATGTGTGTGACAACTTACTTTTATAGCAGTAGTCACCGCTTCTTTTGTACAGAGGAGAGCAGAACTTGAATTTACTAAGGGAGAACAGAAAAATGCATCATAATAATGTCGGTACACGCAAGCACGCATGAACGCATGCACGCACACAGGAACGCACGCACGCACGGACACACACACACACACAAACACATACGGGTACAAACGCACATACACAAACACCCACGGACACCCACACCCACACAAACACATACGGGTACAAAAGCACATACACAAACACCCACGGACACCCACGGACACCCACACATACACAAACAAACAAGCGAACAAACAAACAAACACACACGCGCACACGCGCACACGCGCACACGCGCACACGCGCACACGCGCACACACGCACACACTCACGTTAGTCGAGAAAGTATTCTCAAATCAACATACCCCACTTTGCAAACTGAATACTTTGGCCCAGTCATGAAGAATCCACCACAGGGTCCAAGTAATACTGCAATACAGACGTCGTCATACATTCCTTTTATTTTGAAACATGTAATTGGTTTCGACTTGGCTATATTGTTCGGCTATATTGAAATAATTCATATAGTAATAATAATAATAATTATTATTATTACTGTTATTATTATTATTTGTAGTAGTAGTAGTAGCAGTACTTGTAGAACACAGTGCATATCATTTAACATCTATACCCATCATACAAGAGAGAGTGAAAGAAGATGTCAGGGGAAGATAATCTGGCTGGACAACACCATGCATTGGACCAGTTCTAGCTGATAGAGCCTGCTGAACAAAATTTTTATTTAGGATGTATTAAGGAGACATCCAATGTATATGTAGTGAAATGAACTGTTATTATAATTATAAATGTATGTCCAGATTGAAACAAGTAGCACGTTAAAATAACTCAAAACAAATTAATGTAACTTGTCATTACAAATCCGGGGCACGGGCGTCGGAACGTGGTGAATATTGGTGAGGTGAGGCTCTCCAGAAACCTCGACTAGCACTCCATTGAGGCTTACCAAAACTCCCCATCAGACTCTCCAAAAACGTTCATTTGCACCCCCCCCCGAAGCTCGCCAAAACACCCACCTTGAGAATCTCCACAACCATCAATTTGCATACCCCCTTACGGCTGACCCAAAACCTCAATTTGCATAACAAAATCCACCAATCTTCCCTAAATATTGCGGGGAGCTAATCCTCCAGCCGCAGTCCTTCAAATAAGTTAAGTTATTGGGGGTGGGGGTGGGGTAGAGACCGCCCCCAAGCTTAACGGTTCAGACGTTTATGTGTGTGACATCTTACTTTTATAGCAGTAGGCACCGCGTCTTTTGTACCGAGGAGAGCAGAACTTGTGTTTACTAAGGGAGAAAAGAAAAGTGCATCATAACAATGGCGGTACACGCACACGCACACGCACAAGCACATGCATACGCACACGCACACACACACATACGTTAGTCGAGAAAAGTAGAAAGTATTCTCAAATCAACATACCCCAATTTGCAAACTGAGTACTTAGGCCCAGTCATGAAGAATCCACCACAGTATCCACGTAAGTCTGCAATACAGACATCGTCATACATTCGTTTTATTTTGAAACATGTAATTGGTTTCGAATTGGCTATACTGTTCGGCTACATTGAAGTAATTAGTATAATAATAATAATTATTATTACTAGTAGTAGTAGTAGTAGTAGTAGTAGTAGTAGTAGTAGTAGGACACAGTGCATATGATTTAACTTCTATACCCATCATGCAAGAGAGGGTGAAAGAAGACGTCGGGGGAAGATAATCTGGCTGGACAACACCATGGGATAGACCCTACTACTCACTGTTGGAAACATACCAGACTGGCGCCGACACACAGCCATTTCAATATCTACTACAATATGCCCGTATGTGTGTACCAATTACTAATTTAGTTTTTGTGAAATATTGGGTCCACCTGTTAAATTATTTATCACAGAACTTGTCAATATTAGTCAAAACAATGGCAAAGGGCACCACGACATAAGGGTGTTCACAATTACGCAAGGTACCCGATCTAACGAGCAACGTTAATTAACCTATCTAGCAAAATGTCCGCCAAATAATCAGAAATGGGTGTTGAACATGTTGAGCGTTTGGAAATTCCGTCGTATATTTCGTGAACAACCTGGCTGTAAACGTTTTTGTTTATGAAAAAAGGAAAACCTTGACGGGGATTCCGCGCATAAAATCTTTATTTTGACGTAAACAAACCGCGACGAAGCGGATCCATCAAATACTTGGATTATTTTGACCGGAAATTCTCAATCTTAGTCTTAGTAATCCGACTAATGATATTACATATACTATTTACACATTGTAAATACAATTACCAACAAACATACTTTGCGGTGGGCAAATCAATATAATTGTGGACTTAGCGTTAACAACAGGTAACCGCTACATTTAACCGACACAATGTTGAACTTACGTATATTGACGCACACCTGGAAGATACGGAGTATTCTAAACAGTCTGCCTTCTCCGCAGCAGTATTCGCTTATTTCCAAACGGAGTTTCGTCCTGCAAAGAAGTACTTTTATTAGACAACACATGTTTCTATAATCTATATTTTATGTTTCTATGTTAATGTAATATAAACTACTTTGATGTCCGGTATAACAAGTGATACATAGTACCTTATAAAACGGAGCTTACTTGGTGCAAGAGTGTCGACGTCGCCAAAAGCCGCATCGACCCTTCTTTTGGTACGCGACCCATTTCAGTTTGTGACATGGCGGCTCGACTGGGATCCTCTTTTTCGGATGACAGATACCACAGAATAGGTCCCTCACTACAAAACATTACAATTTTGAGTACTGCTCCCCCATACCGCTCTCTCTACTCTCTGTAAATCGGTATGCCTGTCTCTCTATCTATATGTATGTCTGTATATATATATATATATATATATATATATATACATCTGCATGCATGCATGTATGATGTGTGTGTTTGCATGTGTGTGTGTGTGTGTGCGTGCGTGCGTGCGTGCGTGCGTGTGTGTGCGTGTGTGTATGTATGTTTGTATGTATGTGAAGCACTTGTGAGCAACTGTGCATGCTTGCATGCTTAGATGTGTGTATGCATGTACAGGCTGTATGAGTATGCATGTTAGTTAAACAAAAGAAGACACATATGTGTGTTTATGTGTATATACGTATGTATGTGTGTACGTACGGGTGTATGTATGAATGACTGCCTGCCTGCCTGCCTGCCTGCCTGCCTGCCTGCCTGCCTGCCTGCCTGCCTGCCTGCCTGCCTGCCTGCCTGCCTGCCTGCCTGCCTGCCTGCCTGCCTGCCTGGATGCCTGTCTGTCTGCCTGCCTGCCTGCCAGCCTGCCTGCCTGTTTGTATGCCTGCCTGCGTACCTGCCTGCCTGCCGCATGGCTACCTATCTGCCTGTCAGCCTGCCTGTCTGTCTGTCTGCCTGTCTGCCTGCCTGCCTGCCTGCTTGTCTGCCTGTCTTCCTGTCTGCCTGTCTGCCTGTCTGCCTGTCTGCCTGTCTGCCTGTCTGCCTGTCTGCATGTCTGCCTGTCTGCCTGTCTGCCTGTCTGCCTGTCTGCCTGTCTGCCTGTCTGCCTGTCTGCCTGTCTGCCTGTCTGCCTGTCTGCCTGTCTGCCTGTCTGCCTGTCTGCCTGTCTGCCTGTCTGCCTTACTGCCTGCCTGACTGCCTGCCTGCCTGCCTGTTTGTCTGCCTACCTGCCTGCTTACCTGCCTGTCTGTTTGTCTGCCTGCCTGCCTGACTGTTTGTATGAATGCCTGCCTGTCTGCCTGTTTGTATGCCTGCTTGTTTGAATGCCTGTCTGCCAGCATGGCTACCTGTCTGCCTGTCTGCTTGTCTGCCTGTCTGCCTGTCTGCCTGTCTGCCTGTCAGCCTGTCTGCCTGTCTGCCTGTCTGCCTGTCTGCCTGTCTGCCTGCCTGCCTGTCTGCCTGCCTGTTTGTATGCCTGTCTGCCTGTCTGCCTGTCTGCCTGTCTGCCTGTCTGCCTGTCTGCCTGTCTGCCTGTCTGCCTGTCTGCCTGATTGCCTGTCTGTCTGTCTGCCTGCCTACCTGTCTGCCTGTCTACCTGTCTGCCTGCCTGCCTGCCTGCCTGCCTGCCTGCCTGCCTGCCTGCCTGCCTGCCTGCCTGCCTGTTTGTCTGCCTACCTGCCTGCCTGTTTGTATGCCTGCCTGCCTGCTTGCCTGCCTGCCTGCCTGCCTGCCTGCCTGCCTGCCTGCCTGCCTGCCTGCCTGCCTGCCAGCATGGCTACCTGCCTGCCTGCCTGCCTGCCTGCCTGCCTGCCTGCCTGCCTGCCTGCCTGCCTGCCTGCCTGCCTGCCTGCCTGCCTGCCTGCCTGCCTGCCTGCATGCCTGTCTGTCTGTCTTTACTCACAGTGTCTCTTCTCTCGATTCACCACTTCCTTGTAGCTGGCAGCGACGTCTTCTCCCGCCTCTCTGACCTCGCGCTCCAGACTGGCTTCGTCGTAGACTTGCTCCGTCTGGGCGGAGTTCTCGGTGAGTGACGCCGTCAACACACCGAGCAGACACACGAGCACGACCGCCTTCATTCTAGTCGTCAGTGGCACAAGCTTACGTCTATAGGAAAAATATATTTACAAATGTATTTCTTGAAAGAAATTGTTGATAGATGATTATTATACTCATGAAAAATTGAGGAACTAGAGACCATGAAATAGCGTTTGTGAAGGACCAGTGAGGACCATTGAAGATTATATACAGACGAATAGTAATGATTAGTGAAATCGAGAAATTTGTGAAATTAGATTAGTTTTATCGTGAGATGTAACACAATATATGTCCGACAAGATATACCAAAACCTTCCTCGTCCACTTGACATATGGGTCTATTTTGCTATGCGTGTGAATGTTTTCGTGATATTACGCTAATAAACATGCTTTGAGTTTTGAAATGAAATGCATTATCAGTGTACTGGACCTGCCAACCTAAATAACTGACTTACCTTACTGCTGTCTGGTGATTCCGACTGTAAGCGTTGTCGTCAACTCGTCAGCATGCCCCGCCACAAATAACATTAGGCTTTTATAGAAGGAGAAATTCGTAAAAAGCGACTAAATCAAAGGGAGTGTATGGAACGCGCGAAGGATAATTATGATGTGGAAATTTGGTGTGGAAACCCCGAATTGTTTATCACTACAGCAATTGTATAAACGGCGGGACCAGGGTGTGACATGTGAATAGTGTTTAGCGACAACACGCCATGTGTTTCGAAGCGTGAGCTTTTCAAAGGTCATTTAAAGTTTATAGAGATGCCTGTGCATCTGTTGGTGAGAGTTATATATATATATATATATATATATATATATATATATATATATATATAGGCACACCTGTGAGTCGTCAGGATACAAGTGATGATTGATATAATGGTTAGTAATGACTTGACTAAGGGATGTAGTGTATAAGCTAAACAGAAACGGGCCAAGGACGGAACCCTGTGGGACACCAAATGGAAGATGTTCTGAACAATACAGTGAGCCAGATATATCAATGCTTTGGTATTGGTCAAAACAATATGAACTAAACCACTGAAGAGCTGTGCCAGAAATCCCAAAATGTATATGGAGACAATGCAAACGAATGCCGTGATCTATTGTATCAAAAGCTGCTGATAGATCTAGTAAGGTGAGAGCAGTTAATTTGCTAGTATCCATATTGCATACAAAGTCATTGTGTATTTAAAAAGAGCCGTTTCGCTTATATGCAGATTGTTGTGTTCTGTGTATAAATATGTTCATGGAGACGATTTGCAACAACATTTTCCAATACCTTCCCAGAAAACCTAGATTAGCAATAGGACGGTAATTGTTTGCACAGACTTTGTTTATTAATAAGAGAAATGGCAATTTCATCCACAGCAAGATCTCACTGAGTCAGACATTTAACGTTGATATATATGCTTCTGCATGTGTAGGTGAAAGTGATATTTACACCTGTATGTCTTCAGCATAAAAGTGACGATTGATGTTATGATTAGATTAAGGGGAAATCATAAACAAAAAGTGGAACTAAGCTGATTCCAGAACGGAGATAGCTTAATTATGAAAGACGCCTAACGACTGTGGTTTCAAATAATAGCGGCAAGAAGATTAAGATCAGCTAATAATATTATATAGAAACGTCTAACTAAATGTACTCCATAATTGAGGGATATTACTTATGATAGACGCATAAAAGAATGTTCTTTGACAGCTTTAAAAACGCGGGGTTTTACAAGGAAATCAGATAGAAACTTTCAATATTTTGAATGTATATAATCATGTTGAAATAAGTATGTTTTTATACTTAGCAAATATAGAACAATTGAATAACACAAAACTATGTCATTAAAGACTGGCGGCTTAACCATAATTTAATAAAGTTTGGACGGGCGATAAACCGTGGGTTTCCTTGTTCACTTGTCTTCTGGTTTTTGTTCTACTTTGTATGAGAGTCTTTATCATTGATAACAATTATAATATATACATATATATATATCATGTACGTTTGCTAATGAATGTAGTCCGCGCAACATATGAGACCGAAACAAACATAACATACACGCACGGACGCACCCAGACGCTACTAAGGTAAAGTAGAGAATAAGCATACCCCAGTCTGCACACAGGATAGCTGTACCAAGAATCCACCGCAGATTGATTCATCTGCAATACAGACGTCGTTATACATTCCTTGTATCTTACACATGAATTCGGCTGCGGCTGCGCAAACCAGCTGTGAACAATGTATGTGTAAACTGGCGACTAAATAGTAATTCGTATAATACATGTGTTAGTTTTTCGCGTATGTATTAAACAAAGAAGGTCCTCATCATGACCAAAGAATATGGGACCGCCAGAAGAACAACGGTCTGGGTAACATTATACAGTGCATGAGGTTAAACTGCCCTTCTACACCCAGTAGGAAACATAACAGGCTAACCCAGACGTAAAGTGAATATAGCATCCCTACGATTGCCGGGATAATGGATAAATAGTCACTACGATATATTAGTGGGTTTATACAAATGTATGGCCAAACGTACACGGTCAAATTCGTCAAACCGATGTACAATATATACCACATTATTAAGTTATTCACAGTCGCGCTAGTTAACTGATTTAACGAGCACCTAGATATTTAGATAGTCTTAGCAAAAGATCGGACTGTTATTAAACCAACCCGATGTATCACTGAAAGAATTCATATATTGCAAACCCACCTTTGTCGACACACACGCGGATGAAGCCCAACACTTTGAACATTCTACCTTGGCTGCAGCAATACCTCGTCACTTCTAAACGGTGCCTGGTTCTGCAAGCAGATAACATTGTTAGCGCTATTGTGAGCAACTGTGATGACCAAATATAACACCAGACTGTGTACCTTAAAACGGAGCTTACCTGTAAGCAAGTGTGTCGACGTCGCCAAAAGCGAGACTTCTTCTGATACGCAACCCATTTCCGTTTGCGACATGCAAACTCCACAGGGTGACCGGGCCTGGGGTGTCACATTCCACATTTGTAGTCCTTCACTGCAAGCAAATATCTTAACATTACGTACTGCTACCCTCTCTCGTTCTCTGTCTCTCGGTCTCTCGGTCTCTCAGTCTCTCCGTCTCTCCGTCTCTCCGTCTCTCCGTCTCTCCGTCTCTCCGTCTCTCCGTCTCTCCGTCTCTCCGTCTCTCCGTCTCTCCGTCTCTCCGTCTCTCTGTCTCTGTGTCTCTCTGTGTCCCTGTCTCTCTGTCTCTCTGTCTCTCTGTCTTTCTGTCTCTCTATCTCTCTGTCTTCTGTCTCTCTATCTCTCTGTCTCTCTGTCTCTCTGTCTCTCTGTCTCTCTGTCTCTCTGTCTCTCTGTCTCTCTGTCTCTTTTCTCTGTCTCTTTCTCTGTCTCTCTGTGTCTCTGTCTCTTTCTCTGTCTCTCTGTGTCTCTGTCTCTTTCTCTCTGTGTGTCTTTTTCTCTGTCTGTCTGTCTCTATCTCTGTCACTGTCTCTGTCTCTATCTCTCTTGCTCTTTCTCTTTCCCTCTTCTCTCTCTCTCTCTCTCTCTCTCTCTCTCTCTCTCTCTCTCTCTCTCTCTCTCTCTCTCTCTCTCTCTCTCTCTGTCTCTCTCTCTCTCTCTCTCTCTCTCTCTCTCTCTCTCTCTCTCTCTCTCTCTCTCTCTCTCTCTCTATATATATATATATATATATATATATACACACACACACACACACACACACACACACACACACACACACACACACACACACACACACACACACACACACACACACACACACACACACACGCAAACACAAAGAAAGAGAGAGAGATATATATGTATAAAAAAGAGAGATATACACCCACACCCAACACAAACACACACACTCTCACTCTGTTGCTCCCTCCTCCCCTCTCTCTTCCCCCTCTCTATCCCAATATCTTCTGTTTCCTCCACCCTCCAACCACCGGATGTCGACATTACTGCAATACCTATTGCTAGATTAATATCATTGAATATATGCTTGGTTAAAGAGAGCATTATTCACTCTTCTCTCGATCCATCACGTCGTCTTAGCTGGCAACGTCAGTGTCGACATCGTCTTCCCCTTCCCTCACCTCGCGCTCCAGTCCGGCTTCGTCGTCGATTTACTCTGTCCGTGTCCTCGGCGAGTGACGCCACCAACAGACCGAGCAGACACACGAGCACGACCGGCTTCATCATAGTCGTCAGTGGCAGAAAGCTACTTTTTGTAACAAGAACAAACATTCATTAGATAGAACACAGTGACCCCAAATTGCTCCATAACTGACACACCTTAGCGATTTGATAAACGCTGACAGGAATCCGATTTTACAACCGTGATGAAACAGATATTTAGAGATTAAATGGTGTATCTTAAAATATCGAATGGTTATTTAAAATAGAAAGTGTATGTTTCTCACCCAATCAACGCTATAATAAAGCCATGAACATTGTCAAAACAGAACAACTGTAAGTGTATAAAATAACATATAGAAATGCACGTACAACACAAAACATGAACTTAGTTAAAATTTAGTTTTACATATTTCAACCTCTGAAATAATCATCAGTTATGACACTCTGACAGTAAATGCAAAGCACATTATACAATACTCAACTATGGTCCATTATAATGATCAAGTTATAACAGTCTCGAAGCAAACTAATAAAAAAGAACATTAACAATTTCATAAGTTATTAATACATAATAATAGCATGTCACATCGTTCACTGTGTTACTTCTTATGTAGTTGTTTTTTTTGTAGACAAACAATGACAATGTAATATATCTGATAATGGCCTACCATATGGTAGTTGTAATATCCAACATGATAATATTATATAAAATTATAATATCAAAACTGTCCCATTGCAATCAATCATGTTATAAAATCAAGGCACATGATGCATATTTTCAATTAAATTAATATTGGCTTTTGTAAAAACCATAATATATTTTAGGCTTTGATCACTGGATACATATCAATTATATATTAAACCGCGTCGATCATCACGTCATTAATTCTACGAACAGCAGGGTCCAGATGTGACATTTGACCGAAGACCAACTTTAACACGACAGGTTTCCCGAGCCAAGATTACTTAAAAGGTCGCTCGAAGGTGATGTTAGCGTGTTTGTATATCAGCAAGAAGTAAGTGCAAAACATGACCAAATTGATGATTTTTCATATGCCTTGTAAAATGTAATACGTATGTTAGAAATGGATGGGGCATACATTGAATGTGTAAATTATTTCAATTTTTTAGGCATCACGATAACTAATCATTTAAACTGGCAGAGTCATGCAACCAAAATAGCTAACAAAATATCTAAAACAATAAAAATATTAAGTCAATTTCCCGAACCATTAGCGTTAGCGTGTCTGTATATGATCAAGAACAAGAGGTGCCATCTCCTCTTGGAATGTCGGCTACGATCAGTCGCAATTCCTTTCTGTGTGGTCCTGTTCTTAAGATTCTATGTATGTTTAGCGATGTCGCTTTTGATCTTCATCTGCCTCTTGCAGATGTGACCATTCACTCTAATATGACCTATTGGTTCTTGCTTGTCTTTTTCTGTCTGCTTGTTGTTACCTGCATTTCTTGGCCGATCCGAACGAAACTTTCCACGATATCCGGGTGAGGGGAGAGGACATAACTATAATATGATTGATGGCTGATATAATGTGAACCTACTATTTTACCCTTCGTAATTAAGTTATTCACAGTCAGTCGAGCAAGTTAACTGATTTGAAGAGCACCTAAATATTTAGATGGTCTTTGCAAAAGATCGGAATGTTATTAAACCAACCCGATGTATCACTGAAACATTTCACATATCTCAACTCCTTTCTGTGTGGTCCTGTTCTTCATATGTTAGGTATGTTTGGCGATGTCGCTTTTGATCTTTATCTGCCTCTTGCAGATGTGACCATTCCCTCTAATACTTCCTATTGGAGTCTTGCTTGTATGCTAGTGTGGCCAACAATAATAGTTTGTAAGTATTTCTGTACTTGACTGACGAGTTGTATTTTAATCCATCGCGTACTCGTACCTGTGTACTTTTGGTATCGTCTGTCCAGCTTATAGCATTCCATTCCAGTCCCTATTTTTTTCTTATAGAAATAGTCCATAATCTACACTGCACAGTAACATGAACAAATTGGTGCAGGCTTTGAGAAGTATATTTTATTTGCCTTGAAACATAACCTAAAGTCCATCGCCAAAATAAACACATAATTACCTTCGCAACCTACAGAAGCTGACAATGTATACCATTTGTTGATGGTTGCTTTCCTGCAAAGATCTTGCTCATGGCAACGATGTTTACCTGCGTGCTGTAGTGAGTAAATTTGCTTTGCCCATTTGAATATGTATTTACCTAGACAAATTGTACGACTGAGCTACTATAACATGGCATGTTATATGCACTAAATCAATATCTGAGGGTGAGTCTGCCTATCTGTCTTTCTGTCTGCCTGTTGTTACCTATGCATGGCTGCATGTCTTGGCCGATCCGAACGAAACTTTCCGTTATCCGGGTGAGGGAGAAGACATAACTATGGATGATTGATGGCTGATATAATGTGAACCTACTATTTTACCCGTCGTAGAATTACACGCTGACGATGTTTCGCGACGTTAAGCGTACATACATAACTTAGATCAATCGCATAAAAGCACGTATAACATTGTGAATAAGTATACATAACTAGCAAAATATACCCGTCCCCTGACGGGGTGCCTTGGTAGTTGACTGTCGTGATAGCAATATTTACCAAATGTTAGAAAACACAGCATCGTTACATAAAGTGACATACACCAAGTCAGAGAGAAAGTTATGTTCACGTACATCAATAGGCCTTAGTCGTATTATTGCAGAATTATCAAATAATATTCGTACTGTTATGCTTTGGCTTGAGGGTAGACATATGCTGCGTTCACACACAGCAGAAGCGGTTTTACTAAATGACTTAACTTCACGTGTACGACAATTGCGTAGCTTGGAACAAATGTAGAAAGGACGCGTGGCGTTGCTAACAATTGTACGTTATAAACCGGTTTAAAGTTAAGTCTCATAAGATTTTCTCTGTGAACACGGCATTAAGCATTATTGTGCCAGCGTCTACTTCACGTTGCCATGTCCATGACACAGGGGTCGCTTTCCCAAAGTATTTGCCGCGTGCGGGTGGTTCCGCGATTAGGTTACGCTTTACGTATTACACGCACATTGTGTTTTACGATCCGAACAACTGATTTACTCCATAAGAGGTGATAATTTTGACATATACGGGGTATTTTGAAAAACATATAGGTCTTACGTCCTATTCTAAGGATCGTAGATTAATCCCTGAAAGGTTGGCGCTCGAGGTTGAAGCCGTCTAAGAGGAAAACGTTAACCTACCCGCATACATACACACGCTCGATTATAAGTCGATAACTACGCAGGGCAAGTATGATTGCAAATAATCTCGCGGGCACACCACACGTCCGTGCTATCCTGCAACATAATAAAGACGTGGTTATCGAACGTAAAAGAGAGTTGATAAAATAAACGGATCGACGGACATAAAATGGTTAGATGTGGAACCTTTTTAATAACATTTATTTAAAAATAACTGAAAGTCTCTTACGTTTTCACAACATGTCTGAAACACCGGGAACATTGTTTACACCAATCCATATATATTAATACAATATCTTTACTTAACACAGCGCAAGTTTTTCAAATAAACACTGGATTGCTTTACAGTGGGGTTCTCATACGCACACAGTCACTCATGATATACTTTGGTTAAAAAATAAAATTTAAATAAAATAAATCTGTTATGGTAAAATCAATCTCTACAATAAGTCATATGACGAAACGCAAATGTAGAGTCAGCCCTCACACATACGCACGCACGCACGCAAGAGCCCACGCACTTACGCACACACACACACACACACGCACACGCACACGCACACGCACACGCACACGCACACGCACACGCACACGCACACGCACACGCACACGCACACGCACACGCACACGCACACGCACACGCACACGCACACGCACACGCACACGCACACGCACACACACACGCACACACACCCACAGACATATTCATGAGCTAACTCCTAGAATGTTCTATGCAATGCTTTGCTAAGGGTTTTTCTCTGATGGTTTCTTGAACCGCACACGTTTAACTGTCCGACAGTATAGTTGAGGAATTTAGCGTTGCATTCAGTGATAATTTACGATATGAAAACTCGTGTGAAATTTTGTTGTGGTCACCTCAGCGACTTTGTGGAACATTCTGCCCGATGACGGATGCACTTTCTATATTTTAGTCACATTTAAACATTTGTAGTTCCTCATAAATTAATGTATCTTATTGTTTTAATCCCATTCTTCTAGTTACTTATTTATTTGATAATTGCCATTTAAATACATTAGTTTAATTACATTCTAAATGTAGAACTATTATACCTACAGGTACCATAATTCTACATGTTACTCTTATATCCATTGAGCTCTAATTAAAATAACTATATTAGTATATTTATGTATTTACAGTATCTTTGTATTTTCGTTTGTATTGTACTTGGAGGCCAGTGGCGCAGTGCCTCGTGCACCGGCCTCTCAATCGCTAAAGAACCCGGGTTCGAATCATATGCTGCTGTGTCGAACTTCGGGCAAATGCGCTGTTTTAGTTCTCTCAGCTGTATGAATGAGTACATGTCTATATACAGTGGTGGATATTTATGTACGAATAGTCTTGCAGCGTGGCTGAATGCTTATGAGATAAGACGAGATGGTGTTGGATTGAACTGTTCTGCCAGGGAGTTATGTGTAAAGCGCTTTGAGTAGTCCTGAGGACTGGATGCTGCGCTATTTAAGAACTTAGCTTTTTAACTTTTTAGAAGCATTTAACATAACGCAACATAACATTACAATCCATCCACAGGCATGCTGTTTGACTATGTGACGATAGATGTATCAGTGGGGCAATATTCACCACAGGGACAAAGGATCCTATAATTGACCCCAAGGTGTCAAACTCTCCCAGACAGTGACAGCACAATGCACAAGTGCTTGACTATGTGTATACAGCTATTAGTTGAACATGGCCTCAAGATAGGTTCCAAATAATGTTGATGACATTAGTATTAGCATGAAAACTGCTGCAATTTCAGTGTTATTTGTAAAATAAAATACCAATGACCCATTTTATTTTTTGAATTACACTTTATTTGCAACAACTGTTTATAATGTATCACCTTCATTTTTTAAGAATAAAATCAGCACATCAGATCCACTAGGATTAAACTGATGTAAAGAAATGTCATGAGGTTGCGTGATTTTATTAGTTTGTCAACAGGACAAAACATAATGTGTTTTGAACACAATGTTTAACATGTAATGTTTAATGTAATGTATATGTTATCTCTAACTAGCTGAGTTACCCGGCGTTGTCCGGGGGAAAGACAGTCATATACATCTTCAAATTATTTGCATTGAAATCTACAAAAAGTATTGCTGACATAATTATGAATAGTGAAAATAGACCAAAGTTCAAATGCCCAACATTTGATTTCCAGACACCCGAAACCCTTCCCAAATGTTTCCTGCCTACCCACATTAATACATTTTGATTGATCACTAGCCCAGTGCTTAGGACCACCTTTTGCCAGAAATCGCACGCGCTCAACCGTGTAACTGACGTAACCAGCAACAGGCAGCTGGGTTACGCGTCCTGAATTGTGTAACGTTACTAACATAAAAACTAATACTTTTGTCTGCTTACGCCCAGTGACACATTTATAATCGAATAATTACATGTACAATGATATAGAAAAACATTAAATTCCGTGGCTGGAACTCCACGAATTGTTGCAGTGTGTTGTTTGCCAGAAGCAGCAGAGCTCACGGGGCTGACGCGGCGACCAGCGACAGATAGACCTGGTACATGTTAAATGCTGAAGATTTTCACACGTCAATAACTTAAAAACTATTCAAAATGTCTGTATCCATCCAGCGACATATTTATAGATGACATAATTATCTTTATAATGATATTGAAAAACAGTAATTTCCGTAGCTGGAACTCCACCAACTGCCCCCCAAGTTCTCCACTCCCCCAACAGCCCCCCAAGTTCTCCACTCCCCCGGACGAATTTCAAAAATGTCTAAGTGTATGAACCTTGCCAATGGTTCCGGTATGTCACATGCACATTTTCAGCCCGATACATGCAAAACTGACGGAGACGTGGGTGCACATATAAAACATAGAACGAACTGTTAAATAATATAGATAGTAGGCGGGTGTGAGTGATACTATACACTTCAAACCAATAGATTATAACCCTCCAAACATTCTCCAACTGTACTCAATTTGATGATGGGCACATAAGTGTTAACGTTAGCATGAATTGCAGTATTTAACTACAATATATGTTTTGCTCAGATGCATGGGAAATATTTAGATAAAGTTAAATTGTTTACACTTTAAATGTTTGATACTCACACAAATAGGTGCACAACAAATTATGTTAAAACAACCTCTGCAGTTGTATTTCTCAGCAGTCTTTGGTTATATACTCAGCCACGCACAAACCTGTTCTTTCGCAACATATCAAACCCACTTATAAATATGCTATATCAGCTGTAACAAAAATTAGTTAGTTATGGCGAAACCACTGGTCACCAAAAAGAGAAGTAATAAAAGGTTGTACTGTAAAAATATATACACAATTTTTATGACGATTACATTGAGCATGTCATTGAAAATGCTATGCTATTTACCAATCAGAGTGATCGCTAAAACAATCCAGAAACAAAAAAATATTGATGTCTTTGCCAATTTTGTAGGTAAATATTCCAAAATAACACTCTTATGATATATATATATATATATGTATATATATATATATATATATATATATTGGCGTGTCGTTTTCTACCATCACTTTGTCTTCGAAATATTCATTTTCAGACTTTGTATTTCACTTTAATCAGCCAGCTCCTGTAGCATTTTTTAGTAGTTCTTGCGGTATAGTAAGCACATGTTTATGTCGTCGGCGAAGCGAAGATGACTGAGATATTCGCCGTCTATCATCAAGCCACTGGTTTCCCATGACAGTCTTCCGGATATGCTTTCGAGTGTTGCTTGTGCGAAATAGTGTCACCTTGTCGTACTCCTGTCTAGATGTTGATATTGCTGCTTTCTTTGTGTAAGTGGACTGTCATCTAACTGGTGGTGTAGATGTCTTTCAGCAGTTCGGTGTACACCTCTTCTACAGCCTGTTCTTGACGCGAGGTCAATATTGCTTGAGTTTGCACCGAGTCGAAAGCCTTCTCGTAGTCGACGAACGCAATGCACAGCGGGATCACTTCTCCTTCAGTTGGTTTTTGATGTGGACGTGGTCTGTCGTTGAGTACTTGCTTCTGAATCATGCATGCTGTCGTGGTTGCTTTTCATTGCGTGCCTTCTGTAGCCTATTCGTTAGTTAGTTAGTTACTTAGTTAGTTACCCACACATGATAAGAACTTGCCCTTCCTTACCCTTGTGTCAACCACATTCTGACCTCTTTCCTTGCATTCTAAATGTCCATGTATTGTGATTTGCATCAACGCCTGGAGATGCAGGCCAATTGGGTATATATGTATATTCGTGTTCGTGTATGTGTTTGTGTGTGTGTATGTGTGTGTGTGTGAGTGAGAGAGAGAGTGTGTGTGCATGTGTGTATGTGTGTGTGTGTGTGTGTGTGTGTGTGTGTGTGTGTGTGTGTGTGTGTGTGTGTGTGTGTGTGTGTGTGTGTGTGTGTGTGTGTGTGTGTGTGAGTGAGTGTGTGTGTGTGTGTGTGTCAGAGAGAGTGTGTGGGTGTTTGTTTCCGGATGTTCGAATGGGATTTTGAATTCGTGCACCTATCCAGCGTTAGCATGAACTGCAGTTACGCTGAAATGAAGCAAAACGTTTTTGTAAAAGGTAAATCACAGAGCCGCATTCTTCGAGTGCCATATCATAGCAATGATTGATGAGCTTCTGCACAAAAACCCGGTGTGCGATTTCACTTGTCCTGTAATGGCGGGATAACTACATACCTGATGACGTTAACTACAACAAATACCTGCTCTCGTGCACTTATTTAAAGATGCTCAATCATTTCGATTTTTGTGCTCCTCACGTGTCAGACTAATTTCACGAAACGTAAACGTATCAAGTATTCATTATTGATATATTGGTTCATTTGTACGTATGCTTTACTTCGTTTAGTGAAATTAACAGACAAACAATAACATGATTTTCGGTTAGTCCTAACCGAATATCAAGACATATATCTGAACGTGGATAGATAGACCTCTCGTGTAATAGTCACGTGAACGGGAATATGCGGCGACATCGGCCTTTGACCCCACCTTTCGGTGCCTGGATTCAGTCAACATTGCGTATTTACGAGTCGCAATCCATTTTTTGTACAAGTGATAGCTCGATAATTTTATCTGCGATGAAAGGACGCCCACGGACTGTCACCAACTCGGCTAAAAAGAGGGTGAGAGCGGAAAGACAAAGAGAGTATCCGCGTACAAAGGTGTACATTGGAAAGGTTGTGGATTTGTGAAACCGAACGAAAAAAACGGCTGGCGTGAAAAGTGATGCAGCATTCGCCAAGTTTCTTCTGGACAGATTAGTATTATTGAAGTTATCAGCAAGCACACACACACATCACACACACGACTGTGTATTCAATAGATGGAACAGCCAAAACAAAGCTGTCATCGTCCGCCATCTTAATTCCATCTTTGATCGACGTTCCGCGACGTTCCATCGCACATGAATATACATTATTGTAGATATTATGACTATTGATGGACATGTTATATTATATAAATAGTTAACTATTTGCGAAGTATCAGTATCATGCGAAGCACACACCGAATGGTAGATGAACTTAAAAATCCGCTCCATCGACGTTCCGCGACGTTTCATCGACGTTCCATCAATCCATGGCGTTCCATCGCAAATTGATATACAGTAATGTAGATATTATGCCTTCATATTTAAGGACATGTCATATTATATCAATATCAAATCAAATCAAAATACCTTTATTGTCCCTCATGGGGAAATTCTTTTGTGTTGTTCGCTATTTAAGAACGCAATAAATAAATAAATTAATAAATAAGTACACATGTGTAACTGAGAACACTGATTCAATGAATTACATATGATTAAAATAGAATGGCACAGAACAATCAGCCAGTTGTTAGGAAACATAATTTACACTTACATATCACAGCCATCAGTACAGGAACAAGTTCATCATCACATATGTTATTTAACTAGGTGGAATACAGTGCAATTACATATGATTAAAATAAAACAGCACAGAACAATCAGCCATTTGCTAGGAAACATAATTTACACTTACATATCACAGCCATCAGTACAGGACCAAGTTCATCATCACATATGTTATTTAACTAGGTGGAATACAGTGCACTTACATATGATTAAAATAAAATAGCACAGAACAATCAGCCAGTTGTTAGGAAGCATCCTTTACACTTACATATCACAGCCATCAGTACAGGAACAAAAGAACAAGTTCATATTTAACTATGCATAATATAATACATAATACGGTAATTACCCATAATACAACCGTAGACCCAATGGATATTCACACTTTCCTTCAATCACTGACTGACACTGGCTGGACATTTGAGACTAATAAAATCGAATGCCTAAAATAATTGCTTGGATCTAACTATAAGAACTTGCTTTCTTGGATGTCAGTTGAAACTTGAGTCACTGGCTGCTTGTAGTGTGCACTTTGATCATCAAAGCTAGTTACATTTACTGACAGAAGATCAGTGACAATCATCTCAGGAATCACATAATACCCAGTAAAACACAGCTACCAATTGAACTTTACCCATGCCTACTCAATAGCAGTATGATACTATGAGTTTGACTACCATGTTTTGTATGATATAAATATATCTTTACTTGCCTTCAATAATGTAGAATACAAAATAACACTTCTTTACTGTTTTTCCATGTGTGATGTACAACATTGAATGCTGATTGTAATAAAATATAAATTTAATAATCTTGTATTTTGTAAATTTAAAGAGTAGTAATAATTTATGATTTATGTAGAGAATGCTAAACATTTATATGTATTTTGTGACCGTAATAGTCTACATATGTTACCAGTGGGTAAACGCCCCAAATTGCATGTAGTATGTATAGAAGTATGTATATAAAGAAAAGTTTATAAGTTACATTTCTGAAAAGTGTGGAATATGTATACACATTGATAGAGATCTTCTAGGCCTCTATGCTAACCTTAGTTTGATAGGGAGCAAGAAAACAAGTACACCGGGTGCATGAACATAGGAGGAAAATATATTTTATTATTTCTGACAGTTATTTAAATAGCCTGGATATTATGTTGATGTGTTATACTACGCTGTCCATTTTGAGGGGTAGTAGTACTATTACAAAATGTCAAATTTAACAAATTTTGGCCATTCCACTTTATGCCTTCACTTGAGTTTCACCACAAATATATGCAAATGACATCCACACCAATCCAGCCACACAGACAACAACCGCTGCATTGGCTCTATCGAGTATCAGTGGTCGTCGCAGTAAAACCAGCTCACTGTCAGGTATTCAATCTCTTCCTGAGGCTGGGTGCAGCTCTGAACCCTTACAACCAATGTCAGTTTAAGTAATGGTATTAATGTACTGTTATGTTCTGGTTTGACCAGTCTAATGTGTGTACAATTATTCCATCTTTGTATGATAGGGTGGTTATCAAACTGTCAACTACATAGCACATTTCATTTGCAGTTCATTTTTTTAACTTAATTTTCTTTTTATTTCATTTGTAATGTTTGTATTGCAAACATAAATGTGTATATACAATGCAAGTAAATACACGTGACACAATATAGCCAAGCCTCAGTGATTGTCATTTCATAATAATTATTCTTATGCTGGGGCACAGATCTGCTAAAGGCTGCAACTGCTCCAATGTTAATGTTACATCACATGACATTTTATCTCTATAATCACCTGCTTGTTTGCACAGCACAAGATGCTTATGTTCAGTTACTGATTTGTATCTTTGAATGTATATTTTAATGTGTGTGTGTGTGTGTGTGTGTGTGTGTGTGTGTGTGTGTGTGTGTGTGTGTGTGTGTGTGTGTGTGTGTGTGTGTGTGTGTGTGTGTGTGTGTGTGTGTGTGTGTTCAGAAATCAAGATAACTTAATTTGACCTGTTTAAACATACAATGAGTGGATTTATTTTAATAATACGTAAGGTTGGGGAGACTCTTAATGAGACATATGATATAATTTCGCTAGTAGTAGTACTATCAGTGAAAAATTGCAAAACTTTATTTATTTTATATTTTTTGAATAAAATTACGTTGTGACTTTATTTCCCGTGACCTTCTTTCCAGCCCACTTATGTTCTACCTGCATTTACAGGTAGTTAATTATGCTGGCAATTGGATGGTGCACAATCCAAATTGTTTCACATTGTTGGCTATGACACTTGTAAATTGTCTATTTGTTTGTTATATACTACAATTTTACAATAATAATGTAAAATTGTAGTATATAACAAACACAAGTTATTATTGTATATATTATATACAATACTAACTTTGCCACTCTCATATCATTTATTGTAATTTGTTCACAACTAGGCAAATGACCTTTTCACACTTGAGTGCTGGGCAAATGACCATTGGGCATATTATCGTGCAAAATATTTTTACATATTAATGAAATTAAAACGTTTACAAGTTACACACCACATAAACACACACATACATATTTACATATACATCCATATATAATATTATAAAATATTATATATTTACGCGTAGTAGTGCTGTCAAACCATGTTCACCTTCACAAGTAATCTGACTCATTCCATATTCCAATTCATGACTTTGTTTGACAGCTTCAACACAAAGGCGCGAACTACCTCGACACCACTGCAGCCATCACATATGACAAGATCTGTGGTGGTTCTATCAAGCATCAGTGGTCGTAGCAAAGGCAGCTCACTGTCAGGTGTCCAGTCACTTCCTGAGGCTGGATGCAGCTCAGGACAGTAAGTAAACGTAAGTATTAATTGCTGCTGATATGCAAACGTAATATATATATATACATAAATCATAGCATAACATTTGGAAGATATGCAAACATGTGTGTTTGGTTGTTTTTATAGTACAGTTACACCATCTTTGAAAATGTTTCAACAGCACCCCCCCCCCCTCCGTCTTCCGATATCACTACTCCAGCCGAGACAGCAGAGCGGCTGAAGTTATAGTTATAGCGGCTCGGTAGCAAATGTTTTACTACACCAATTTAGACTACACCATTTGGTTCGGCCGCCGGTGGAAGTTTTTGTTCCCCCAGACTCGATTTCTGGATCCACCCCTGTATGTGATAGTTTGGTTGTCTGCATTAGGATTTTGCAGTAATGGGTGTGCTCGTTAAATTGCATATTGGTGCATGTGAAGTAAGTAAGAAAGTAAAGACAATGTAAATTAAAAACATTTTATTTAAACTATTTGATGAGACCATGACTACAAAATTATGAAAAGCACAATACAACTACAGGTACAATCACGGCACTTGATGTGTATAATGTAATAATTTTTAATATCACATACACATAAAATGCAAAGCAACAATAGAAACAAAAATTAGGAAGAGGTTGAAAAAATGTCAGGTACATATAACAAAACAAACAGTTACTTTCATAAAAATTCTTTGTTACAAAAAAACAACACTAGTACATGTGATATCAAATGCTAGTTGTATGTTTACAACTCACAGAATTAGTGACTAAAAATTATGTGTATTTAACAACAAATTTTAATATTTAATGCCCATAAAATGTAAGCCAATGAGAAAAATTTCTTAGGAAGATGTTTAGTTGAACAAATTTAATATGTACATATCAAATAAAAATTACTATATTATGATTTTTTGTTAAAAAAACATCACTAGGATATAAAATTCAAAAACGTTGTAGTTTGTGCGATGCTTGGTTTGTTTACAACTCGCAAAAAATAGTGACTGGACTAGACAGGGTCATCGCCATGTGACTGAGAATTACATGTACAATCGCTACATGCTACATTGCTCCAGTTTATTCAGCTGTATGAAGAGTACCGACTACAGACGGTGGATATTTTTGTATGAATAATCTTCGCATATTAATTTCAGTGTGGCTGAATACTTCCCACAAAAGTCAAGATGGTGTTTTCGATTTAACAGGTCTGCCAGGGAGTAAAGTTTAAAGCGCTTTTAGTAATCCTGAGGACTGGATACTACACCATATCAGAACTAAACTTACTCAAGTGTGGTTTAATTATCATGCAAAATGAAAATTAATGTAAATTATTTGTGAAAATATAAAACAGTTATAAAAAGAATAATTTTGAAAAATGATACATGGCATGAAAAATATATAACAGTCCTTGTGATACATAGAAAATTTAAACAAGTAAAATGCTGCTATCAGTGTATCAACAGATTGTTGTTGAAAAATGTGAAAAGGCTTTCAATACCATTACTTCCTCACAAACTTGTGCCTGGTGTATGTTGCAAGAACTCAGCTGGCTGCCACTGACTCTCAGCAACACAAAGACAATGAAACCCTACCACTGTAACAATTCTGGATAATTAATGTATTTTTCATGGACACTGCTAAAAGTTATAGTTGAATTGAATACAAATACCTTGTATTATTGACTTTTGATAAATGTGTCGTCACATAAAAATATCATACATGTCAGAGCCATCCTAATTGTCACTTTGTCTCCGGTATGCAGACGTACAGCAAAAAGTCAGGAAGCTGGTATGCAGTACCATCAAAGACAACGAAAACATACAGCGATGTCATCAGTATCTAAACCCATGCAGTTCACCGAAGAATGCTTGACACTGAACCTGTCTGACAGCATCGAAAGTTGTTGCCATATCTGCAGACCCTGGCACCCACCGTTCCGTCATCAACTGCAGAGCTAGTCAGGCGTCACCACATTCTTATGTCGAGCAACCTGCATTCTACATTGGTTTCCAGTCAGTCAAGCTAACTGACTGACCTGGAAGCCAGTGTACACCCCATCGGCACTGGGAAATCTGTCACGGATTCAACACGACACAATTGAGATCACTCAGTGGACATTCATATGACAAACTTTTAATATGCAGCATGTTGCATGGCTGTAGAATCTTGTCCGAGACAAATACAACTGCCCAGTATGCCATATTAACTTGGAGAGCTAGTGGTACTAAGCACACTAGTTCAATCTCCTGTAAAACAATATATTCGGTAAACGAAAACAGGCATCATAGTAGTGTTGGGAGTAAATAATTATGGAGTGTTCATTGTCATAACCAGTATATAATAATGTTTCATGTATGACCTGCAGCATTTCACAAGAAAAAAGGCAGCAAGAAATGTTCTACTACAGCTGCATCTATACATATTGGTTGTATACCAGGGTTGTTCCGGGGAAGGGTGGCTTGATACAGCATGCAGACATTAGTGGAATATGCAATTTTTCAAAACGGTGAACAATTTTAACTATTTTTTTTACTAGGTGTTCATTGTCATTAAGAATTTAAAATTGTTCAATTTCATTACAGTGACGCCTGATCTTAGTCAATATTATAGACTGATTTGAATTCTGCTAATCACTAAAGCATCAGTAAAGCGCATTTGTATTTTTTGTTCAGTATACAAATTCATGTCAGTGTCTGCCATGTGTAACTACTATACATATTCATGTTTGACATTTTAAGCCCGAGGTTGAATGGCCAAGGTGAATGTTGGAAATGACAGAATGAGGTGTTATTGTGATGCTAACAATATATTTTCCTCGTCAAGTATTCAAAGGTTCATAATACGTATGTCTACCTTCTTCAAGAATGACTAATTTATTTTATAAACTTTTTTTCAGAGTCATCGCCATATGCTAAATACTGTTTAAAGGTGCATTGATATGTCTGTGTTGATACACTTGTGGGCATAATATACAAGTGCAGAAGTCAATCTTGTTTTCTATGCCCAAGATGTTATTATTAAAATGTGTATGAAAACAAATGTGGTATATTTAAATGTGCACATTAAAATTTGTTGATAACTTATACGTGGTTGATTGTTATAAATTTGAAATTACCTGGATTGATAAAATGTGGGCCTGCCGCAGACTATGTATCCTCCCTGTGCCTGCCTGGACTGGGTGACCGCCTCTAGCCCCTCCACTGCCTCCTCTCATTCTCATTCATGGGTTGCTGTGTGGTCTCTAGCAATATAATGATTCAAGTTACATATATTATTATGTATTCATATATTGCTGTGATGAGAATATATACGTAAGAATAGCCGGCATATGTCAGTTGAAAGGTATCACAGGATACCAATTAATGCATTACATACACTATAGCCAGGCATCAAGGACCACAATGGAGACAAGTGCGTGCATTTTCTTGTGTAATCCTTATATACTCTAGGTGTATTGATATTTTATGTATTTACACGTTTACATTTTTATATTGAATAAAATCATCACCTTCATGCTTGTCATATACAAATCTAAATTATTACCCGCTGTAACGACAAATCTTTTTTTGACGATTAAAAAACAGGTACGCATTTTGTTTTGTTAAACCGACTGTGCGCACTAGTTAAACTATTCACACATTACACATCTGGACATAAAAGAACAGGATTGGCGATGGGCAAACGAATGATTGAGCACCTTTAAATGGAAGTTGACGTACCTTTGCTCTCGGCAGACAAAACATTTATAAAATATAATTATGTGTGTGTGTGTGTGTGTGTCTGTCTGTCTGTCTGTCTGTCTGTCTGTCTGTCTGTCTGTCTCTCTCTCTCTCTCTCTCTCTCTCTCTCTCTCTCTCTCTCTCTCTCTCTCTGTGTGTGTGTGTGTGTGTGTGTGTGTGTGTGTGTGTGTGTGTGTGTGTGTGTGTGTGTGTGTGTGTGTGTGTGTGTGTGTGTGTGTGTGTGTGTGTGTGTGTGTGTGTGTGTGCGTATTCGCCTTACAATTGTTAATAAGCTTGTAAGAGTAATTTATTATAATATGATTAACAATTTACACACTTTAGTGGAATATCTTTCATTATCAACAAATACAACAGTACAACAACGCAACATTGTGTCTATGCAATTGGTCGCGCTAGAGAGCACAGCGCCCCAGGCGAACTGAAGCAATACTATTGGCTGCAAAACTCCTTTTCCCAGTGAATTCAACGGTACTTGACGCGTATGCCAGTCACATCGCAGTCCATTGGTTTACATACGGCCTTGCACATACGTTGATGGCCTCATATATGCCTGCCAGTCCCACCAGTTGCATTTGCAAAGACAACTGCCCTGGAATTACACCAATATGGGGTTGTGCAATAGCATTGCTGGAACGCTAGATGTGTCTGCCCAGCCTAGTTTTAAAAGTGTTCATCATGGCTGCAGACACAACTGTTTCGGACAGACCGTTCAAATTCTTTATAGTTTTGTAGAAAACAAACTGTTGGGGTAAACCTGTGTCCTGGCTGGCACCTGAAATCGCGCAGTGTGGAAACCGTGTTGTTGATTGAGCGAACGATGTCGCACAGGAAGAGCTGTCTCTGCGTGTAAGGACTTATAGAATAATACTAGGCGGCTGATCTTTCTGCGACGCTCTAGGGACTCCCACTTTAGAGTTCTTTCATCATTAATGCTACGCTGCTTTCCCAACTGTCTTTATTCATTATAAATATTGCCGCTCGACGCTGTAATTTCTCTTTTCCATTATATGTATGTATGTATGTGTGTGTGTGTGTGTGTGTGTGTGTGTGTGTGTGTGTGTGTGTGTGTGTGTGTGTGTGTGTGTGTGTGTGTGTGTGTCTGTGTGTGTGTGTGTGTGTGTGTATATATATATGTGTGTGTGTGTGTGCGTGTGTGTGTGTGTGTGTGTGTATGTGTCCGATGCGGCGCTCGCATATTCGAGCGAATATTTGAGCGAACCATGGCGAAATATTTCGTGACTAAACAATTAGATTTATGTTTCGAATGCATTTTGTAGATGTAAAATTGAAAGGTGCTACGGCAACAAACTTCACCATAGACCAACGTTATGAGCAATACATATGTAGGAGTAGATACTTGATCTCTATAAGGTTTCAGTCTGAAGAAGTATTATTCGTTAGTATAACACACTATGCTATATTGACCATCAATAACTCTAGCAGCACCTCGTCGTTCTAAGCATTGTTATAATGTCTCAACTTTTCTAGGCGCGGAGTAAATCGTTCTTCACCAACCAATTTCCGTAATTATTATAGGATGTTGTATGTCATTTGGTGGAAGTTCGTTGACTCTACGTTGCTCCAGTTCACTCAGTTGTATGAACGAATACCTGGCTATATGTCGTGACTGATAATGGTGTGTGCAAATAGTCTTCGCACATTAACTGCAGTGTGGCTGAATTATGCCCATAGAAGTCGAAATGGTATACGATTGAATAGGTATGCCAGTGAGTAAAGTGTAAAGCGCTTTCAGCACTCATAAGGACTGGTTTCTGCGATATATAAGAAGTTTCCTTTACTTTGTTACTCTTTACTCTTTTACATCAACATATTACTATATTGGCGTCATCAATGCTCTTCATAATATATATATATATATACATACATATATATATATATATATATGTATATATATTTATAAATATATATATATATTAAATACATCGCCAAGTATTCAATTAGAAGTCAATGTGCCAAGAACGCGAACGGACATGGAAAGTGGACATCCATCAGCACCTCGCAGGGTATACTTACTCGTTAGTGTATTAATATGTGAATACTCACACACATGAAATGATAATTTTAATCAGTAGTTCGATAATCTCCACAGCCCTCGCGTACATGTCATAAATTAAAACTCAGGGAAATACGTCAGAGTTCTTTCGTAATTATTTGTTGACAAATTGGATACTGCTTATCGATTTTCAAATTGACAAACTCTTGATGGGCTCTGAGCTTGGTTTCCAAGGAGTTACCTTATTATTATAATTAAATAATATCAGGAAATTCTCAGATATAGAGTTTCTAAGAAACCGTTTCATAAACCACTGGATCGAGAATTCAATCCGCTATCAAGTAGCATGCGTGGATTCAACATCAGACAGTATATTTTGTTTCAAACATTTGTCAGATCTTGTGTGACTATCATTGAGCACAATGGTTGAACTTATAATGGAACAAACGTCACATCGTCGTGTGTAGGCGACACTTGGTAATATATATATATATATACTACGATAACACAACAAGTACAAAAGCAAATAGAGTCAAAGGTGTATCAAATATATAGGCGCCGGAACGAAATTAATATTGGAGGAGCTGAGCTTGAGCACCACTCCACTGTCGGCTCGACAGATGACACCTGAAGACGGGGAGGGGGTGTTCAAGATGTTTCGCTGCCGCGCCGCCATAACTTCATCTTCTCTGCTGCAGCCGCGACGTTCCGAATTTTTAAAGCTCTTCAGACTATCCGAAAACCTCGAATTGACACCTCCCGCTGGAGGCTCGCCAACGAAACCAATCTTCACGCTCTCTAAAATATTTAATTGCACCAATAAATATTGGGGGCTAATCTTATCTCCAGCCCACCAACAAACATTACGCTAGAAAATGCACAACCGTTCTATCAATATTTGGGGCTAATCTTATCTCCAGCCCATCTCCTCAAATTTTGTGGGTCAGCCATCCGTAATCCCCCTCCCCGGTCCCGGCGCCTTAGAAACATGTGTAGTGTAAGACCTACATTAACGCTATGTGTGTTGTCTGAATACTCCGAAGACTCAGAAGAGCAAAGCTTTTTATTAGTATGCAGTGTACGTGTTGGCTCTCGCCCAAAGGAAATATGGCAGATGCGTGACATAGATATATTTAAATGCTTAAGCCAATTTGTCACTTTGCTGTCCTCCTGGATGTTACATCCCGCCATCTTGTCTTACTGATAACAAACTGCATTGTTGTTAACTGCCGGAGTTGTTGTTAACTGTCATATTTTATTTGGTTACGCCATCACGTCAATGCACATCCTCTTCTTCTTTGTCTGAAACGTCTAGCTTGAAAGCTTGGATAACGAGGTTTTCTCTTGGTGTAAGGCAAGCAAGACCAGGCCACCAGAGTCTTCTGTGTCTGATGAAGTCTCACATGAAATCAGTGGTGAATGTCATACCTGACATGGCAATTGTTTAATCGGTTTGCCCGTTCGCATTTATCTGACAAATGTCAATGTTTAATCTGCCTCTTGCATCAAAGATAGTTACTGGCAAAATTAAGGCTACTGATAGTAGGCGGGATTTCAGTCTAGCCGAAACTTAGACAAGTTCATTCACTCCACATTGCTCAAGTTCACTCAGCAGTAAAAATGAGTATTTCGCTGTATATAGTGTAGATATTTGAATATGAATAGCACCTAAGAGACGTCACGATGGCGTGTGCGTGAGCTTGTGAGTGTGTGTGTGTGTGTGTGTGTGTGTGTGTGTGTGTGTGTGTGTGTGTGTGTGTGTGTGTGTGTGTGTGTATGTGTGTCTGTGAATGTGTGTGCGTGTGTTTGTACATGTGATTGTGCGTTCGTGCGTGTTAACGGCATGCTGAAGGGGAAATCGGCTAGGTGCCTGACAAAATGGCCTGAAAATTGCTGTTTGTACGGAACAGAAAGAAAAACATTGCAAACCGTCTCGTATTAGCAATACAAGTATAGTTGCGTGAGGCCTTTTTTAAAAGCTTTGGCAAAATCAAGCAGGGTTGCATCTGTTTGTGTCTTGTTGTCCGTAACAGTCATCTAGTCACGGACTATCTCGATGAATTGAGATTCACATGACAGTTTGTGTTGAAAGTAGAGGACGATGTTGTGTTTGTTCAAGTGTTTCCACATATGACTTAGAATTACGTGTTCAATGACTTTACAGAGGATGCATGTTAGTGATATTGGTCTGTAGTTTGCGGGGTCAGATTTATGGCTTTTTGTGTATTGGAGTTACTAGTGCTTGGAGCCAGTCGTCGGGGAGTTTGCATGTGTTGTATGACTGTTGGAAGACGTGTGTTATAATGGGAGCCATTTCATCTGCAGTTTCTTTAGGAACTCTGGCTGGGAGTTCATCTGGGCCAGTAGCTTTGTTTTGGTAGAGATTTTTCAGTTGCTTGATTACTCCAGCTGTAGTAGGCATACTAGGGTAAGAGGAAGGTGCTTGTTGTGGGATAGGATATATTTCTTGGGAGAACACGGAACTAAATTGGTTGTTCAGTGCATTTGCTTTGTTATGATCATGGATGATTGCTTGTTCGTTTACTTGCAAGTATGCCAATGTTTCTCGTTTGTCTGCTTTGTTGAATGACCAAAATTGCTTAGGGTTTGTCTTAAAGCTGTCTCAAATGTTGTTGTTTACGTAATATGTGTAAGATTTAGCTGCTGTCTCAATGTCATGCCTTCTGATTTCTTTGAACTTTTCCCAGTCGGTATTTAGTCCACATTGTTTTTTATGTGGTTTTTGTTGCGTTTTCGTTGCATTCGTATTATTTTCCGTGTTATCCAGGGGAGGTGGGTTTTTGCTTTGGTGTTGCGAGTAGGGATGGTATTGTTGATCAGTGTGGCAAGTTGAGTCCGAAAAAAGATCCAGTTTGTGTTAATGACTCGTGAATTGGGGTCCATGTCAAAGTATTCTGTTGTTAATTGGGTTATGCCGTCTTTAAGTTTCCCCCAGTGTGTGGATTTGTATTGAAATACTTTGCTTGATGGTTTTCTGTTGCGAACTGGATTTAGGTTGGCACTGAAGGATACGGCTTCGTGATCACTCATGTTGATTATTATGGACGGATTTGAAGTGAGTATTAGGTCAAGGATATTGCCAGAATCGATTCGTGTGGGGTCATTCACCATGTTTTGCAATCCAAATTCACTCATAATTTCTAGTAGTTTATTGTGTTTGCTGACAATACTATTGCTTGTGGTTTGTTGGTTGCCCCAGTCGAGTTGGGGTTGGGGGATTGGTAAGAGGATGCAATGTATATGGATTTGTTTTATGCAAAGTGGATTTGTGTTCATACTATTTGACAATTGGAGTTATTAATAATACATTTTTATTTCCACAATAACATTATAACACATATATGATTTTATGTTTTAATTATATTCACAATTATTGTAGAAAAGGAGAGGGCAGAAGTTTAACACTTATGAGGTAGTTTCCCTTTTTAAAACAGTTCTAATACATGAACATTTTGAATTATTATAACATAATGAGATTTGCACATGCGTCAGGTGTAGTCGATTCCTTTCTGGAATATAATCCCATGGTTGTAGTTGCGATCTGACCTACCTAAACCAAGTTTTTGACAAATTAGCTTCCCTAACAACCAACCTAAAACCTACAAAACAAGATGGCGAGCTAGTAAACAACAGGTATAAAGCGCGCGAAACCCAAACCACCCCCAAATCAACTCATATAAATAGGTGCATTCTGCCAGAGACATAGAGTTAAACCTACAGTATTATCATTATTAGTTCTATTTATAGACCATCAGAGATCAACCTGAAATAAACAGTAAACACAATATACAATAAACTATGTAGCAATAAGTGAGTGCAGGGAAGTGTCTGCCAAATATCGTGTTAGCTCGATTTCAGTTTGAATTATCAACTGTTAACTGGTTCAAAATACACAAATATAAATATATAATGTTTTTAAAGTCATGAAACTGTCCAGTAGCAAATTTAAGCATGCGGTCAGAAAATGTAAAAAAGAGAAAGAAACTTTTATTGCTGATTCCATTGCACAAAAGTTATATCAAAAACATCATCGACAGTTCTGGAAGGAAATTAAGAACCATATGATCGGTAAACCAACGAACATTGATGGTACACATGGTGATGTCGATATTGGGTCAATATGGAAGCACCACTACGAAAATATATTTAATGATGTGAAGGATAACCGCTGTGACAATGTTCACTTTGATTCCATCAATGACAATAATGGAATTACTGGTGATGCAGTTGAAATGATGGGTATTATTAATTAATTATCATGCAATAAGTCACCAGGTCTGGATGCTGAAATCGCGATGCTATTGTCTACACTAGTGACCTCTATTATGATGCTGCATGGCAATGTTCCGAAATCAGTCTCAGGGTATGTTATTGTATCGGTTATTAAAGATAAAAATCGACGGGTAGATGACAAAGGTAATTACAGGCCAATATGCCTTACTAACATATGATCCAAGATCATAGATACCGTGATAGTCAACAGAATGGAAACATACTTGCAAACTACGCCTTATCAGTTTGGATTTAAGCCAAAACACGGAACGGAGCTGTGTGTGTTTACATTTAAGGAATTATTAAGATGTTACACTAAAAACGGTTCAGCTATGAATGTTGCGTTTCTGGATGCGTCAAAAGCATTTGATCGAGTCAATCGACATAAGCTGTTAACGAAATTAGAACAGCAATACGTACCGAAATATATTCTAAGAATACTCAGCAAAGAGTTCAATAACCAATGTGTATGTATCCGATGGGGATCTACCTACTCGGAGGGCAACGGTGTTAAGCAAATTGGAAAGTTATCCCCTTTACATTTTAACATTTACATGGACAATTTGAGTGTACAACTATACAGACAACGTATGGTTGTAGTCTGGATACTATATTTGTTATTCACCTGATATACGCTGATGACCTACTTCTATTCGCTCCTTCCGCCAAGGGACAACAAACTTTACTTGACATGTGTTACTGTTATGGGTGTGAGCACGACATTCAGTATAATGCTTCTAAATCCCTGGTCATGCACTTTGATTCTAGAAATTCTAATCTTGCCAGGGAAATGAGGAAAGGAGTTCAACTTCGCTACCTCTTGTAAATACCTTGGGCATGTCATTTGTAACGACTTATTGGATGAGGCTGACATTCAAGCCAAAGTGAGACTTCTTTATGCCAAAAATAACGTGCTACGACAAAACTTTCAATTTTGCTCTACAATTGTAGAGAATAAGCTGTCTACTGTATATTTCATTAATATTTATATGTGTGCGCTATGGGTTAATTTTAGAAAAGCAAATTTTCAGCAATTTATTGTTGCCTATAACAATTCATACAGAATATTGAACAATCTGCCGATGAGATGTAGCGCAAGCCACATGGTTGCTACAGCTAATGTAAAATCACGTAAAGTTTACAGTTACATTGGGGTGATCGACATTGCCAAAGTTTCGAAACGGCAGCCGCAGGAAGTGGATTCGAACGAAGATACTCTCAGGAACTTGAACGTGAACATGATTGGCACGCACCACTTCTTGGGATTGGAAAACGATACCGTTGCTGTACATTACCCTTTTTGGAGAATTACTGATCAGACTCAAAGACAGAACTTAGAAACGTCGTCGTCGACTTACAAAAACAATTTCTACCATCGACCGCAACCGCATGCAGAGAACATCGTCAACACAGTAATTTATTGGACTATTTTAAGTTTGACTCTTTTGTACTCCATTACAGAGTTTGCTTTGATATATCAGGTGTGAAGCAGCGAAGCGGAACGACCGCTCGAGTAAATGCCAGACGGCAACAAAACGTCGTCAACACAGAGATTCACACGTCTTTTTAAATAAGATATTTTTATACTCCTTTACAGAGTCTGCTTTGACGTGAAACAGCGGGGCTGAACGACCAGTAACGTAAGTGTGAGGCGGTGATAGGCACAACATAATCTTATTGATAAAAAGGCATTGAGCAATTTCACAAATTCAAATTATACTTATTTCAGCTGATTTGTCTGGCTGTTTGCCACTAGGTTTTTAAGATCAATGAATCAGTGTGGTTTTCTCATTAATTGTTCGCATTTCGCAAATCCCCTTTTATAAATTATTTCCTGGTGACTAAGCTGGAAGAATTATAGTTTCTGCTACCAACGAAGTTCTATGCATTTTGTTGCATTTGCTATTAACATTGTATATATGTGGCTTCTTCGCTATGTCGGAAATATTCTCATATATTTTGATTAGGAATTTTGCTTTAAGACTACTGCAGAAACCGTTTGAACGAAATAGTGTTCCTGTCAATGAAAATGAGTGTCTAACAGAAATGTTTCTCTTTTGAAACTATCGGGTTGTATTAAAATGTATCGCTATATATGTGGTATTTTTCTTCTACTTCCGCGGTACACTGGGGATTTTGTTACGTCACCTCTAGATGCCACGGCACGCCGATTGAGAAGCACTTGTTTAAAACATTAGTACATTATACACGCACCAAGGACATTCGAATTCTGTCTACAATTCGGTGTTGATGATAAATGTTGAATATTGCATTGATACTAAAGAACTGTGTTTATTCACACCAAAACCGTGTAGAGATAAATTATTTTATCCAGAAGAACTTCAATGAGATTATGTAATAATATGCCCATTATTATATTGATCATTGTGCTGACGTATGATGAAATATATAAAATTCAATAGAAACATAATGCGAGTTGTGTGATCACGAAAAATGTTCTACAACGAACTGCTGAAAATAATTACGTACGTTAATGCGAATGATATGCTTACCAGAAAAAGACAATATTAGCAGTGCATGTCGTAGTTAGATCTGAATAACAAATCGGTGCTACCTTTAACATTCTAATGTTAAAGGTAGCACCGATTTGTTGAAAGTAATTGCTGAATTCGAATGTCTAAGTTGCGTGTTAGTTTGTGTTGAACGGTTATGTTTTCACCGAGTGGAATAACTCATCTCTTACAGGCGTGAAATGACACCGGCATGCCCCATCTTTTGTTGCTTACCGACACACAACGTTCTGCTGTTAATAATTTGTCTGTACGCCTTTTTTGAATATCGTTTTGTAAACACCCAACCAACTCAACTCCGTCCAGTATACACCGTTCTTGGATTATGTTGTGTGTGTATGTTCGCGCGTGTGTGTGATGTGTGTGTTTTGCGTGCATGCGAGCGTGCGTGCGCGCGCGAACATGTGTGTGTGTGATGTGTGTTGCATGCGTGCGTGCGTGTGTTTGTGTGTGTGTGTGTGTGTGTGCATGCGCACGCGTGTATGTGATGTGTGTGTTGCGTGAGTGCGTACGTGTGTGCGTGCGTGTATGTGTGCGTGCATGCGTGCGTGCGTGCGTGCGTGCGTATGCCCACCCAACCAACTCAACTCCGTCCTGTATACACCGTTCTGGGATTATGTTGTGTGTGTGTATGTTCGTGTGTGTGTTCGCGGGTGTGCGTGTGTGATGTGTGTTGCATGCGTGCGTGCGTGTGTTTGTGTGTGCGTGCGTGCGTGTGTGCGTGCGTGCGTGCGTGCGTGCGTGCGTGCGTGCGTGCGAAAGTTTCACGAATAGCACAAGACCGAAATTCCTCGGAACATTTATGATGAAACATATTTGTTTCTATCTAAATTTGCCTCGTGATTTGTATTTCATTAATGGTATGACGCTACCCCGCGATTAGGCGTGTTTTTATAACTGTATTTAAGCTGACTACATGAGAATCGCCAGAACCATACTGATGTAATTTTCATCAAGTTTGTTTTATTATCTCAATCGCGTGCATCTTTATTAAATATTATGACGTACACTTCCCATATTTGATTGTATGTCCCATGCGTATTGGTTAACGGTATGTTACGCTGAAACCAGGCCTTTGAAATATATGTGTTTTTTCTTCAAAGCTTAGGTTGTTATTCTTACTGTAAACATTTTCGCGTGTAAAAACATGCATGGCACCTGAACTATCATATTTGCAATAACGTTGCCTGGAGACTTTCTAACTTCTCTCCTAAATGTAAAAACAGACTGAACATAACTTT
Organism: Escarpia spicata; assembly: GCA_963995525.1. Taxonomy (NCBI): domain Eukaryota; kingdom Metazoa; phylum Annelida; class Polychaeta; order Sabellida; family Siboglinidae; genus Escarpia; species Escarpia spicata. The sequence goes on from OZ023213.1 coordinate 38,382,648, forward strand.
TTTGAAATGTCAAGCAAATGTCAACCGATCTATTCCTTCCTCAACCAATCAATCTACTACTGCCCATTGTCCTAAACTGGCACTGACCCAAGAAAAAGCACCACGAAAAACAAGGAGTACGCGCTAACGCAGCCACTCCTGTCATCGTTTCATCTCAGACAAAAGGAGAGTTTCTTTCTCTTGTTTTGTTCCGTGATTGCAGGAGCAGTATCTTATTCAAGTAAGAGTTTTTTCACGCTACTTTTTCTTTACCACTAGAAAATATACTTTATGTCACACTTTCGGCTTTAATTTCACTGTAGAGACAATTAGTCAGGTAGAAATTGACACAATGTTGACCAAACCCAGACATTTTAGTTAAAAAGTCTGTTTTTGTTTTAAGATGTCCAGTAGGGAAAAATCCAACCAAAATCAAACATGGGGAACCTCAATTTTTTCAAGGAAAACATACGTAAACTGTCAATTGAATATGTTTGTTTTTTGTAAGATTTCATTTGTGTCCATATATAGATGCCAGTCCATTCAATATATGTGGTATGGAAAGCCAAACACGACATTTGTTTAACATTTTGTTGCCATAACGTAACGATATATATATATATATTGGTTGATTTATCCTGTTTCTGGTGATGAAGAGCATGTCTTTTCCGTTGCTGACAAGATTGACAACTCGCCAAAGATAGCCACATGCCTCATGAACTGTCCAATTGATTTTGTGATTGACACTGGTGTTTCTGTCAATACCATAGCACTCGCCAGCAAACCGGTGCTTCAGTCTCCAGTGCCAAAATGATATGCATTTGGCTCCAAGTCTCCTCTTCCTGTGCGAGGTTTCTTTGAATCTGAAATATACTACGAGTCAAGCACAACTCAGGCAAAGTTCTACGTCCTAGAATCAAACACCTGCAGCAACCTTCTGAGCGGCAAAACTGCCCAGCTGATCCACCTTCCCTTCAAAATGTCCCCAAAACCATCCGTAATGAGTTCTCTGCCTTGTTTGATGGAGCCATGGGTCGGATCAAGGACATGAAAACCAAGCTGCACATTGACCCATCTGTACCACAAGTAGCGCAGAGACATCGACGCATCCCATTCCACGTCCGCAAGGATGTTGAGAAGGAGCTCGATCGCCTTGAGAAGATGGACGTCATTGAAAAGGTAGAAAGCCCCACACCCTGGGCGAGCCCAATCGTAGTCGTCCCCAAGAAAACAGGTGGTGTGAGAATCTGCGTGGACATGAGGGTACTCAACAAGGTCATTCGGAGAGAAAGACACCCAGTGCCGACGTGTGACGATCTCAGTGCTGACCTTAACGGCTCAACAGTTTACAGCAAGCTAGACCTGACAAACGCATATCATCAGCTAGAATTAGACGAAACAAGCCGTTACATCACTACCTTCACCACCCATGTGATTTATTTATACCATAAAATAATCTACACTTTTTATTAGATAATAGAAACACACATGAGGCTCTTTTATAATAAGCAATTTAATAATTTGAACAGTGGCTGTAGTCAGAGTGTTGGCGGCGACATGCAAAAACGCACACTTGTGCCGCATGTATGCGTTCGTAATTCTGCAAATTGTACAGTTAATTACATACAACTATACATATATAGCAGTTGCTTTGGCAAATACGTAACTTATAAACAACGACATATTAAAACTTTATCAGTTACCAGAATTAAGTCAATTCTGCACGCTCATGGGCCAATCTCTAAATAGCCCACATACGCACACACGCACACACGCACACACGCACACACGCACACACGCACACACGCACACACGCATACGTACGTACTATAACAATGTTTTCTCGCAGTTGTCTTGGATTCACAATACCCATTAACCATCGTAAGTTTTCTAATTAATGTTACTAAAAAAGACAGTAAGAGTGGGTTGTTGACAGTTCGCAGTGCAGGCCAATACAAAAACAAAAAGAGCGGTACATCAGGACCAGCCGCCTCACCATGGAACCAAGACGAAGAAGAGCAATACTTGTTTATAATTTTCTGACATAATCATTTCTTAGATATAATCTGCACTGTTCCTTCAATGACGTTATTTCGTGTTCTCTACTACATATATTTGTTGTCAAGTGAGCAACAATATATTTATCAATATTTTCATGATCACTATACATTTCTTGAGCACTTCTATTGTATCTCTTTTTATCTTCTTATGCTTAGTGTTGTTAAACCACTATTATTCAGGCCTCATTCATAGCTTTCATCAGATCTCTCGGTTCTAGCAACAACACGTTTTTATTCACACCAATACACTTTGGGTACACGGCGATCCCACATCGCTCTGCCAGCCACAAACTACAATTGTCCGCAGTCCACGCCGCTGTTCTCGGCTTTATGTAACAGCCATCTATATTACTACACTTCGGCCCATGCCATGTCATCAATCCTGTGGCTCCCCTCCCCCCCTATGCAAGTCGAGCTGCACCTAACGACTGTCGCTATCTACTGCCAACGAAAAGCTCTAAGTGTCAACTCCTGGCCGCGCCCATTCTTAGCCACCACACCTGGCTTCTTGCATAACACCACGTTATATAAGTTGCACCAGGTTAACCTTCTGTAGTCCGGCCACAGCAGCTACCGTCAAACCAATTAAAACTAATTAAAACTGTGTTTCGTAATACAACCCCATTTTAAAGACTGAAACGTCCCCATTAGTCTAATACACATATTAAATCACACAAAATCGAAATATAAAGTCTCAAACGTTCAAAGTAACGCGACTAACAAAACTAACACAACTAATTGACACAATACTGTGTGTCGCAGTGTCACCGCCGTTTTAAAACTAATTAAAACTGTGTTTCATAACAGTTGTTTTACTCAATATCTGACCATCTCTAAATCTTCTTGTTTTTAGTGTACGCACTGGCATTCTGTAAACAGCATGTTGAAACCACACACGTTAAAATGTTCACCGACGCACGTTCAATACCTCCACAAGTGGTAACTGACACCTGACACCAAAATACGTATTCGTTACAGTGCGGCAACACATTGGTATTTATGTGACGAATAAACATGTTTGAGAACGTGTGAATTGCTGCAGGTTTTCTCCATAATAAAAACGGTAGCGAGTTTCGGAGAGCTATGACTGGCGTGACGGTGGGTTTTCCCCACTCTACAAAGAGGTTAGCATAACTTAATTACGTGCCTATTTAATTAATAAGAAACTATTACCTTAACTTGTTTTAATATGTGGTCAAAGTTGAAAAACACCGATTTTGTACAATCGGATTTTAAACCATGTGGCGCTTTATTGCATATAAATGTAACGTTAACTAATCTCACGGAATGGCTTTGTCTTTGTTGACTTCGTGTCCATAACACGTTCATTATACATTATTGATTTAATTGCTTTATATCCTCCCCCACGGTGGTACGTGTCTACCTCCGTTGGCGTATAGGAGGAAAAGGTGGTGAAGCAAGTTTCAAATTAAGATAATTTTATTGTTGCGGTCTCAGATGGTGCGTCGGAAGAGTGATGGATATGGACTTAGAGAAAAGTAGACCCTATAACACATTTCACCCATTAATTGGTGACAAAGGGAGCAGGCAGCGGACATAGAAGGATGGGTATGTGTGTGTGGATGTCACCATGTATGTTGTGGTTTATGCAAGGGAAGTATAAAAACGAACTCAACATAAAAAGAACCAGACGCAGAGCTACCTAGACTCACGCATTTGGCGTGAGTCTCAGCCTGTAAATCTCACGCGTATTTGCCATTTGAATTTTTTTGTTATACAAACAGGGTAATTTTCATGCACGGGTTGATATATTTAATCACATACACATGCGGATAGCGTAAAGCTTCCCTAGAATCTGTCGCTAGGTTATTCTTGTCAACATCAGTGACGTGTATAAAATGTAGTTTTTTGTTTGTTTATGAGTAATACTGTGGCCACCTAGTGTCTTGTTGAGAAACGTCAGTGCTGCCACCTGGTGTCCATTCGGGGAACTGAACCTCATTCATATATCCAACTCAACTTGGCATCTCTGTAGACGGTAATTCTTTGCATTATCTACCCTCGTGTATTGGTTGTCAACGTCACTGTTTCGTGTGCTACTTCCACTCGGTACCCCCTCACCCCCAGTGTATGTATTATGACATGTATTACAGAATTGTTCTGGCAGCCCTTTCTCTATTTGTATATACTTATTTCAACTGTTGTGTAGGTTGGTAATGGGCAATCCAAATTTATTAATTCACAGGGATTGCCACTGTGCACAGACAATCTATACAATGCATTTCACATCCTGTGCACAGACAGGTACATAAAGATTACCGATCAATGTACAGCATATGCTATGTACTACAATTTGTATATATATAATAATTTTCCATTCTAGCTAGTTATCTACTAAAAAAACCTTGAATGCTGTTACACATATTTACATAACACCAACTGTCATATATTTACAATATATAAATTCAAGAGAAAAAGATACCAGTGTATTGCACACCTTCTATATTACTAGCTAGAGTATTTACAGCAATTTGCTATATATAAAAGTGGGGGGCTAGAACCCCCTTGACAACATTCATGGAACATGTCTGTCTAATGATGTGATATTGAACATGCTAAATTGCAGATATTATATGAAAAGCAATATATGTACACCAGAGACACACTGGGAGTTTGGGGGTAGGAATCGAATTTTTTCTGATAAGTGAATCAGAGTGTTCCGGACGGCAATGCGAATCGAACTGAACGAGATCAGCGATTCTCTGCTCCTACTGCAAACATTTTCCCGCACACGCGCTGCTGGACAATCGCATGCCGCTCATGTGACGCGGTTGAATTCTGGGCCAGCTTAATTAAGCGCTGGGCGATTTAAAGGAGTGTGTAACATTACAGGGGAAACAGGTTGTTTTTACCACCTAGTTTATTTGCTAGGTGCTCGCTATGTTGCTACACATTTCATCCTGAAGGCCAAAAATTCATTAATGAAGTTCGCCTTCTATAAAAGCCCATTGATAATTGTGACGGGGCATGGCATGGTGACGACTTGAAGTGAACGCTTGCATTCGGAATCACTAGAGAGCAAGTAGGTATGTCAATTAACAAACTGGCTAGGTCTTACACATAGTTCATATATATTTTTATATTTAGTGTTTTTCTTACATTTGCTGTTACATTAAAAATCGAGACAAGTCAGTTGGTGGAATGTTACATATATAATACACATGCTTATGGTTAGTTAATTTTATCCAGCTGAATTATTGCCAAGAACCCTAGATGGCATGTGGAGCTACTCTTCCTGACTGTAAACATTCTACTATGCGTTTCTCGTAGCTAAGGTCATTCAATTTTCGAATCAATCATTCTGTTTTGTAAGGTATATGTGTCCCTCTTATAGCATTTACCCTTCTCACACTGACGACTAGAATGAAGACGGTCGTGCTCGTTTGTCTGTTCGGTCTGTTGGCGGCGTCATTCGTCGAGGACACTGCGCAGACGGAGCAAGTCGACGTCGAAGCCGGATGCGAGCGTAAAGGTGAGGGGTGGGGGAGAAGACGTCGTCACTGACGAGCTATGAGGACGTGATCAATCGACAAACGAGGCACTGTGAGTAATGTGAGCTATGAGGACGTGATGAATCGACAGAAGAGACACTGTGAGTAATGCTGTATTTGAATTTGCACACATTCAGTGAGCTTAGGTTAGAATACTGTGTGACGAAACCATTTTTTTTTTTTTATAATATGATACTATGGTATATTCTAAAAAGTCTGACTTACGTTAATGTGTTGATGATATTCTCAGTGAACTGTGTGTTCATGTCTATCACGATAACCTGGCACCGGGATATGGAAGAGACAACATCCCTTAAAAAAACTTAAATATTTCCTATTTGCTAAAAGGAAAAGGTAAATTCTCATATAGCGCAGAATCCAGTCCTGAGGGCCGCTAAAAACGTTTTAAACTTAACTCCCTGCCAGATTTAATCGAACAACATCTAAACTATTCTGGCCTTCTGGAAAGAAATCAGCCATACTTCAATTAATGTGCAAAGGCTATTCATAGACAAATATCCACCACGGTCTATAGCCAGGTCCTCATTCATGCAGTCGAATGAACTGTAGCAAGCTAGAGTGAACACATTTTCCCAACAATCGACACAGCAGTACACGATTCGAACATGGATTCTCTTGAATGAGTCTGACGCTACAGCCACTGCAAGACTGCGCTCCACACAGACAACCAACTCTATAACGTGTTAAATATTTCCTATTCGTTGAAGGGAATATACCCCTATGCAATTACATTTTGAGGTATTGTTTTCTACATTATTACATGGAATTCTATGCATTTGTATTTATCATCTAACACCCAAGTGCAACAAACAAATGGTAGCAGTTACCACAATTACAGTATTTTGATCTTTTAAAAAAAATGGTAGCAGTTACTACCATTACAGTATTTTGATATTTTAACAAACAAATGGTAGCAGTTACAACCACTATAGCATTTTTATATATAAAAAAAACAAATGGTAGCAGTTACTACCATTACAGTATGTTGATCTTTTAAGAAACAAATGGTAGCAGTTACCACCATTACAGTATTTGACCTTTTAACAAACAAATTGTAGCAGTTACCACCACAACAATATTTTCATCTTTAAAAAACAAACGGGAGCAATCGCCACCATCACAGTATTTTGATCTTTCAACAACCAAACGATAACAATTATCACCGTTACAGTATTTTGATCTTTCAACAAACAAACGGAAGCAGTCATCACTATTACAGTATTTTGATCTTTCAACAAACAAACGGGAGAAGTCACCAACATTACAGTATATTGATATATGAATAAACAAGCGGTAGCAGTCACAACAATTACAGTATTTTGATCTTTCAACAAACAAACACATAAACAAACAAACGGCAGCAGTCAACACCATTACAGTATTTTGAAATTTCAACAAACAAACGGTAACACTCACAACCATTACAATATGTTGATCTATCCAAAAAAACCGGTAGCAGTCACCACTATTACAGTATTTTAATCTTTCAACAAACAAACGGGAGAAGTCACTACGATTATAGTATATTGATATTTTAATAAACAAAAGATAGCAGCCACCACCATTACAGTATTCTTATATTTCAACAAAAAAACAAAAAAACAAACAGTAGCAGTCACCATCATTACAATGTTTTGTTATTTCAACAAACAAATTGGAGCAGTCACCATCAAAATTATATTTTGATATTTTAACAAACACACGGTAAGGGTCACCACCACTACAGTATTTTGAACTTTCAACAAACAAACGGGATCAGTTACCACAATTACAGTATTTTGATCTTTCAACAAAAATAAACGTTAGCAGTCATCACCATTACAGTATTTTGATCTCTGAACAAATAAACGGTCGCAATCACCACCAGTACAATATTTTGATTTCTCAACAAACAAATGGGAGCATCACCACCATTACAGTATTTTGTTCTTTCAACAAACAAACGGGAGCAGTCACCAACATAATAGTATTTTGATCTTTCAACAAACAAACGGTAACAATCACCACCATTACATTATTTTGATCATTCAACAAACAAACGGTAACAGTCATCACCATTACAGTATTTTGACCTTTCAACAAACAAACGATAGCAGTCACCACCATTAGAGTATTCTGATATTTCAACAAACAAACAAACAAACGGTAGCAGTCACCATCATTACAGTGTTTTGATATTTCAACAAACAAACAAGCGGTACCAGTCACTACCATTACAATATTTTGATCTTTCAACAAACAAATTGGAGCAGTTACCTCCATTATAATATTTTGATCTTTCAACAAATAAACGGGAGCAGTTACCACAATTACAGTGTTTTGTTCTTTCATCAAAAATAAACGTTAGTAGTCACTACTATTACAGTATTTTGAACTTTCAACAAACAAACGGTAGCAGTCACCACCATTATATTATTTTAATCTGTCTTTCATACCGGAGCAATCACAACAATTATAGTATTTTGATATTTCAACAAACAAACAAACGGCAGCAGTCACCACCATAACATTATTTTGATCTTTCAACAAACAAATGGTAGCGGTCACCACTATTACAGTATTTTGATCTTTTAACAAACGAATGGGAGCAGTCACCACCATTACATTATTTTGAAATTTCAACAAACAAACGGTAGCAGTCACCACCATTATAGTATTTTGATCTTTCAACAAACAAACAAACAAACAAACAAACAAACAAACAAACAAACAAACAAACAAACAAACAAACGGCAGCAGTCACCACAATTACAGTGTTTTGTTCTTTCAACAAAAATAAACGTTAGTAGTCACTACTATTACAGTATTTTGAACTTTTAACAAACAAACGGTAGCAGTCACCACCATTACAGTATTTTAATCTTTCAACAAATAAACGGGAGCAATCACAACAATTACAGTATTTTGATATTTCCACAGACAAACAAACGGCAGCAGTCACCACCATTACATTATTTTGATCTTTCAACAGACAAATGGTAGCGGTCACCACTATTACAGTATTTTGACCTTTTAACAAACAAGTGGGAGCAGTCACCACCATTACATTATTTTGATCTTTCAACAAACAAACGGGAGCAGTATTTTGACATTGCAACAAACAAAGAAACGGTAGCAGTCACCACAAATAGAGTATTTTTAAATTTCAACAAACAAACGGTAGCAGTCACCACCATTACAGTATTATGATATTTCAACAACAACAAAACAGACGGCAGCAGTCACCACCATTACAATATTCTGATCTTTCGACAACAAACGGGAGCAGTCACCACCATTATAGTATTATGATCTTTCAACAAACAAACGGTAACAGTCACCACCATTGCAGTATTTTGACCTTGCAACAAACAAAGAAATGGTAGCAGTCACCACCATTAGAGTATTTTGAAATTTCAACAAACAAACGGTAGCAGTCACCACCATTACAGTATTATGATATTTCAACAACAACAAAAACAGACGGCAGCAGTCACCACCATTACAATATTCTGATCTTTCGACAAACAAACGGGAGCAGTCACCACCATTATAGTATTATGATCTTTCAACAAACAAACGGTAACAGTCACCACCATTGCAGTATTTTGACCTTGCAACAAACAAAGAAATGGTAGCAGTCACCACCATTAGAGTATTTTGAAATTTCAACAAACAAACGGTAGCAGTCACCACCATTACAGTATTACGATATTTCAACAAACAAAAAAACAGACGGCAGCAGTCACCACCATTACAATGTTTTGATCTTTCGACAAACAAACGGGAGCAGTCACCACCATTATAGTATTTTGATCTTTCAACAAACAAACGGTAACAGTCACCACCATTGCAGTATTTTGACCTTGCAACAAACAAAGAAACGGTAGCAGTCACCACCATTACAATATTTTGATCTTTCGACAAACAAACGGTAGCAATCACCAAAATTACAGTATTTTGAGCTTTCGACAAACAAACGGTAGCAGTCACCAACATTACAATATTTTTATGTATCAACAAACAAACGGAAGCGATCACCACCATTACAGTATCTTGATCTTTCAACAAATAAACGGTAGCAATCACCACCACTACAATATTTCATCTTTCAACAAACGAACGGTAGCAATCACCAAAATTGCACTATTTTGACCTTTCGACAAACAAACGGTAGCAGTCACCACCATTATAGTATTTTGATCTTTCAACAAACAACCAAACAAACGGCAGCAGTCACCACCATTACAGTATTTTGATCTTACAACAAACAAACGGTAGCGGTCACCAAAATTACAATATTTTGACCTATCGACAAACAAACAGTAGCATTCATCACCATTACAGTATTTTGATCTTTCAACAAACAAACGGAAGCGGTCATCACCATTACAGTATTTTGATCTTTCATCAAACAAACAAACCAACGGTAGCAGTCACCACCATTAAAGTATTTTGAAATTTCAACAAACAAATGGTAGCAGTCACCACCATTACAGTATTTTGATATTTCAACAAACAAACGGCAGCAGTCACAACCATTAAACTATTTTGATATTTCAACAAACAAACGGTAGCAGTCACCACTATTACAATATTTTGATCTTTCAACAAACAAACGGGAGAAGCCACTACCATTACAGTATTTTGATATTTTAACAAACAAACAAACAAACGGCAGCAGTCGCCACCATTTTTCATGTTCTTTCATATCTAAAGAAATATGGGGCGATAAGATCCACAAACCTTGAAAACGCCCAAGGTGAAATCTGAACGAGAAGACTGCAGCGACTCCACCGCAAGGCAAAGAAATCAAGATCTACTGCAAGTAGAAAGAAATGCGTATCAGCCAGAGCTGAAGTACAGAAACTACAACGTCGTGCATATTGGGACTATGTGAATAACTTGATTGACACCCATGATTCCGAAGACGACACTATGGACAGACCACCAGAGGAGGTTCTGGAACTGCATCAAGTCACTGCGTAAGGATACTACAGGTGTATCTCCTCTTCGAGAAGGAGGCAAGCTGTACTCAGAACCCAAGGACAACGCAAATATTCTCAACAGACAGTAGAAGTCGGCGTTTACAAGAGAAGACATTACAACCACCCCATCCATCGAAAGCACTTCCCTACCACCAATGCCTGATATTACGGTTACAGAAGAAGGTATCCGGAAACTCTTATTAAAGACCAACCCACACAAAGCCACCGGGCCGGATGGAATCACGGCAAGAATCCTCAAGGAGTGTGCTCATGCCATCGCACCACTGCTCACCATCATCTACGATAAGTCGCTGGAAGAAGGATCCGTGCCAGATGACTGGCGACATACTAACGTGACAGCTATTTAAAAAAATGGAGACAGAAACACTGCCGCCAACTACAAACTAGTTTCCTTAGCCAGTCTCTGCTGTAAACTGTAGGAGCACATCGTGGTCAGCAATACATTGAAGCACCTAGAAAAACATTAAATCCTCACTGACTGCCAACATGGTTTTAGGGCCAAGAGAAGCTGTGAAACCCAGCTTGTCATGAAATAGCAAATATTCTGGATCGGAGCAAGCAGATGGACCTGGCTATATTGGATTTCTCGAAGGCATTTGACCGTGTACCTCATCAGCGATTCCTGTTAAAGAGACAAAATTATGGGATCACGGGATCCACTTACAGGTGGATCGCTGAATTCCTGTCCAACAGATCTCAGCAAGTAGTCGTTGATGGAGCATCACCCGACCAAGCCCCTGGCATCAGTGGCGTACCCCAGGGCACGGTCTTGGGGCCGCTCCTGTCCCTCTTGTTTATCAACGATCTACCTAACAACTTTCACTCCAGCACTCGTCTATCTGCTGACGAATGCATCATCTACAGGGAAATTAGATCTATGGACGACTGTCAAATTCTCCAGGAAGACCTATCCACCTGAGAATGCTGGGAGAAGAAGTGGGGCATGGGTTTTCATCGTCATCATACCATCATGACCTGCACAAGATCTAGGAAACCCAAGTCCTTTAACTACCAAATTAAGGGCCATACTTTAGAAGTCTCCACCTGCTCAACGTACTTTGGCGTTGATACGCAAAAAGATCTCTCTTGGAAACGACACACTGAGCGATCAACAAAGAAACTCATGGCATACTGGATTTCCATAAGCGGAATTTGAAGTCGGCCAGTGAAGATAAAAAACTAATGCCTACAAAGCCCCGGTAAGACCCCACATTGAATATTGTAGTGCCATCTGGAATCCTCACCATCAGGACCAAGAAAATAAAGTTGAAGCTGTGCACAGGAAGGCCGCGAGATATATCACAAACATATATCATAACACCAGCAATCTAGCACCCATGCTGGACCATCTGCAGTGGGAATCTCTGGCATCAAGATGCACCAAGACACAACTGTGTTGTTATAGTTCCCCAGGCCTATTTCTTCCCTGCTTCATCAAGAACCAGTCATTCCCTTAAGTTCCGTCAACTTCCCGCACGCACAGATGTATTTAAATTCATTTTTTTACCCAGGGCCATTCCTCTGTGTAACTTCTTGCCAGCACATGTTGCTGAGGCTCCCAGTTTGGGTATTTTCCAAAGGGAGCTTGTCCAGCTTTCGTTCTGATTTATTTGTCTTTGTCCTTGACCGAAGCAGGCTAAATGAGGGACTAGGGCTGTGTCGGCCGGGGTTTATCTCCGGGGACCCGCTGCGATTGCCGAATTGGCCTAGACTTGATACCTGAAAAAGACAACTACAATGTTATATTTTTTTCTCTTTCTTCTCTCTCATACTTTGGTCTTTTGTATATTTTCTTCTCTTTTTGTTGTTTCCTCCAATAATAAACCAACCGTTGTTTAATGATCAAGATTGATCGGTCAATCTACAGATACAGAGAGATAGATCCACGCTTCTGAATATGTGGCCCAAACTTCTCGTTGTTGCACATCAGCAGCTTCGGTAGGTGACCTATGAACCTAGGGTGAAGGGTTGTGAACTTTACTATTGTGCCAACAATATCAAACCTTTATGGAAAAAATGTGGCTGAAAAAAATAAATATTACATTGATCAGCTTAGTGTGAGGAAGCAGAAGTAATGCAACTGATAATATTGCCAAATATTACAAAACAAAATATTGTAAAGTTATGTAGATAACACGGAAATATCACAAACAACACCAGACTATCGTAACGTTGAACTGAATGTAATACAGTTTCATTGGGGAGCCACTTTTCATCCCAGAACGAGGCTGATGTATGCTGATCAATTACATTAAATACAAATAATTACAATAATAATAATAAGAGAACTTCTATTGCGCCTAATTCCTTTGAAACCAAGCTCAGAGGCGCATCAACACACAAGGATTGGTCAATCTCAAAATCCGTAAGCAGCATTCCAGTTGTCAACAGATAGGTCAAGGCACTAGGGAGATACGGTGGATAAGCAATGTTTAAAGATACGTTTTTAAATGACGACGGAACTTTGTAATATTTCCAACTGATCTAACACTAAGAGGGAGCATATTAAGAAAAAAGCCCTAGTTTCAATGTTAGTGTTGACTCTAGGAACAAAAAACGTAGGTCAGAAATAGATGATCGAAGCTGGATAAGTTTTCTTACAGGAGTAAGCAATGAATGCAAATACGACGGTTGCTTACTGGACAGTGCCTGGTATGTAATGGTACAGATCTTAAATATCATATGATATCGTACAGAAATCCAATGCAAAGACTCCAAAAGTGGCACAGAGCGAGAAAACGAGGAGATCTTGTAACTACTCTTGCTAGACAATTTTGGACACGCTGAAGTTTTGTGATATCCTTGCTAGCGATATTATATAGGAAGGAATTGTAATAGTCAAATCTGCTGCTAACAAGCGCTGTTGCAATAGTTTTAGCAACAGAAAATGACATATACCGGCGAATACGGCGAAGATCACGAATATGATAAAAACAGCAGCGACAAAAAAAAATACATGTACATATGTATGTGAATATATGTATGTATATATGTGTGTATATGTGTGTATACATACATGTATATAATTATATATAAATACATGTCAAGGGTAAATTTACACAAAAGTCAATGACTTCGTATTTACCCCCTTCAAACATTGTATATTCTCACTTGTATTATAGTTAAACTTGTTTGGTTGTCTTGTCTTGTATATATTATTATCAATGTTCTGAGTAAACGTTCATTCATTCATTCATTCATGTTTGAGATATGTGTTGTCGGGAATTGAAGTTACTACCAAAGATCTCTCCTATATTCCACACCGAGGTTGCTGGCATGATATACTGATTCAAAATACGCCTAGGGAAAAAACCATCCAGTTTACTTCGCTGCATTGGAATACCAATAATGATCAATTCAGTTTTTTATGCATTTAATTTCAACTCGCTGTCAGTCATCCAGTAGAAGATATCTTGAAGGCAATCACTAAGTTGGTTAAGGGAACGATTTGTATCCTGGGTAGCCAACGAAATGTAGATCTGAGTATCATCAGCATAAAGATGATGATCCAAGTTATGTCTTTGTATAACAGAGCTTAGTGGCGTGGTGTAAAGAGTAAAAAGCAAAGGGCCAAGAACAGATCCCTACGGAACAAATACCAAATAAAGCCGCCGGTGCAGCTGAAAAGCAGTTGCAATCTTTATAGTTTGGTATCTATCAGTTAGATATGTAGAAAACCAGCTTAGAGCTATGCCAGATATGCCGTACCACTTTAATAAGCGTTCAATGAGAATGCTGTGATAAATCGCGTCAAACGCGGCAGAGAGATCTAGTCATGGAAGTACAGTCACTTTACCATTATTAATGTTCAAGTTAATGTCATTATGAACTTTAAGAGGGCAGTCTCGGTTGAATGGAAATGTATATATGCAGATTGTGACACATTATTTAAGACATTTGTGCTAATGTGAGACGTTAGACGATTTGCTACAACCTTTTCTAGTATTTTGGAAATGAAGCTGAAGTTAGAAATAGGTCTATAACTGTTTAGGTCTTGTTTAGGCAGAGATGACTTCTTAAGAAGTGGTGTGACATGGGCGTATTTGAAATCATCAGGAAAAAAACAGAGCAAAGTGGTGCATTTATAATATTTGTTTAAGGTCCAATTAGTGTATCGAGACATGCTTTTAGCAGTATTGTTGGAAATGGATCAAGTGTACAGGATTTATTTGGGAAGGATATCATTATTTTCTTAACTTCATCAACTGTTGCAGGTTCAAATGATACAAGTAGAGAATTTACTTGTGGAAAGTCCACACTGACATTACTTAAATTAGGACGTGGGAAAGCAGAACGAATAATACTGATTTTTTTCTTAAAGTGACTATAGAACGAATAATATAGATACTTAACTGACACATGATCAGGTAGCGATGGAGTAGGCCGTCTGTGTAGAATGTTATTGATGCAGTTCCATAACTGACGCGGGTTATCAGACTTATTTATGACCACATTAGTATAGTAATCTGATTTAGCTTTGGCCATGTGTCTGTTACAGAGGTGGCATTGCTTAGAATAGGAATAGCGCGACCTGTCTAATGGCGAGCGCGATTTGCGCCATACACGCTCTAAATAACGACGACGCCTTTTAGATAGTATAATTTCGGAAGTCATCCATGGAGCCAGTGAACTTTCTGACACACATTTGGATTTTATAGGTGCATGTTTGTTAAATAATGCATTGAGTACTTGACCGTACTGTTTATATAAGTCAGATAGATGTTTTTTTGGTATCTATGATTAGATCGGATATAAGGATATCAGCCATTAAAGAGGTCAAGACAATGGCCATGTATATGGGTCGAAAAGGAAACATGTTTTTTCAAATCAAAGGATGCCAGAATATTATCAAACGTAGTTGTAGTTGTAGAAGGTATATCCAAATGTAGATTAAAATAACCAAGAATATAAAATTCTGAATGAATAATTGCCAGATTTTCCAACATATCCTGAAAGTCTTCAACGAAATTAGCCGGATGTCCTGGAGGGCGATAGATACAGACAAAGTATGCGGAGAAAGAAGAATCTGAAATTTCAACACAGATGGACTCAAAACTGGTGTAGTCAGGGTTGGAATGTAATTTAATATTTTGAATTGCAGTGATATTAGAAATTCAACACCACCTTCACGGTCGACTAAATGTGGGCGATGTTGAAAGGTGTAACCAGAATGGGAAACGTCAGCATTGCATGCAGGTGTATCATGTGGTCTGAGCCAGGTCTCAGTTACAGCAAGAATATTGATTTTCTTTGAAATTAATCAATCACAAAGTGAGGCTGTCTTATCTCGTACAGATCGAACGTTTCTAGTGGCCACCCGAATGTTTCGTCTAACAGCTGGCCCTGGATTGAGACTTACATCTCCTGCTAGTAATACAATTATTGCTAATTTCAATGTTGGCGTAGAGCGGTGATTAAATACCGTTTTATTGTAATAATATAAAATGTCAATAATAATCTAACAGGTCAATTGAAAAAACCCACAGGCAGCAGGTTTTATAACTTAATAATTTAACAGTGTAATAGTTACAAAGGAAAACATTTAAAAACCTAATCATTGACGACCGGCGAAAGTTATTAACAGAACACAACATTGCGCATGCACAGTGCAAGTAACTATTATGGACAACGTGGAGAAGCAGTTTTACAATTGCCCCGTGTTACATTTGTGTCCGGTCTCCCCTATTTGGCACAGCGCGTTGACGCGTCGAATGCATCAGGCCATGGCAACGAGAATTACCCCTATAGGCAGCGCGATCTTACGTACATTCACATTTGATTGATAGCTTATAGTGACAAGAATACCTGACCTACATGCAAGTAGACTACCCAAGGGCTGCACGTACGTATGACTCGAGAAAGCTAAAGATTACCGATCAAACCGTATGTATTATATTCGCTTAAACTGCACGCAGCGTGCTGCATAAGTTGGACATTTGGGAGTCATTGTAGTGTTTTGGTAAAGGCGACAACTAAACATCTATGGAGCTTACATCTAGAAAACCTAGCTATTAATAACTTCCCCAATTGTAGACATTTAGACATAACATTTATACATAACAGTTAGACGTAACATCGGAAGACGTGGGAGGGAAGGAGGGTGTTGTTGAATTCTCTATTGTGAAACTCGTTTGCTTAAGCACGGAAGAGGGGCGTACGGCCCATCGCACCCCAGCCCACGGGCCTGAATTAAGGTATATATTTTCACAAGGGTAAGTATTTAATGTATATCTACTTCCTGGTACAAATTATCAATATAATATCCGAGAGGTGGCAGCACTTCCTATAACAACCATATACTAGCCTCAATTACCCAAGTACCGTAGTGTAGCGCCACTGTTTGTCGCTCATGCGAGAGTTTTTCCCGATTGCCAAAACCGCGGGAGTCGGCTAACCAAAATGTATACACACATGGGAACATACAGTGGCATAGGTGAATCCGGGGGCTGGGTGGCCCCGTGGCCCCTCTAGACCTTTGGAATTTGCCGTGCAACACACACTTTTGTATTTTTTCAACAACACCCCTCCCACTGTCTTCCAATATCATGATCTGACTGCACCAGAGCAGCGGAGTCGTGCTGAAGGTCAGACCATCGACTATTAATTAGTGTCGGCCGACAGTGGCGGTTTTTGGCCCCCCTAGACTACCCTCTCTGGATCCGCCCCTAAGTTTGGTATTGCATAGAGGCGACAGGGGCACGTGCACCAGGGCCCACTCAAATGTATTTAAATTGATAACAAGCAAATTAACAACACATCCCGAAATTCAACAAATAGGCCCTGATGGCCTATAGCTAGTCTGTATCCTAAATAGGCCATACAATCTTTCTGGATTTTTGTAGTTCCGAAACTGTCGCACTCAATTTATATAAAAACACAAGGAAGTTCAATGTTGTCTGCGCTAGATCCTGTTTGACGCGCAAGTGAAACGTATTCTTTTTCTTGTTGTTGATGTAAGGCGCAAGTTATAAACCGACGTGTGTACAGTGAAACACACAAACATCGCCTTGAGAAAGTCAAAGAAATCTATAAATAGCATACTATTCCAATACTTAGCCGCCTGTTCCGTTTGCTGCGCTAGCACGAATTAATTAAGTCTCAAGGCCTACGCCACCATGGCATTAAGGTGATCTTTAGACCTGTTTTGATCAAACAGCCAACTATTTGAATGCTTCCAGTTATAGTACCCGTCGCCATGGGTAAACTGCGTTTTGTGTTATAGCAATCAGTTTACTAACATAGCAAACGGAACTCGGCCGTAGGGTTCACATGCAGGCATACCATTGGTAACCTCGTGTTTCACTAGGATTATTATTAAGAAGATTTCCTTTCCTCCTTGTTAGTTACCAAGTGATCATGTCGATTATTGTGTCCAGCATAGACAGTTGTTGAAATAATCACTCACAAATGCATTGGTTGTTCATTTCAACTCGGTTGATCCAACTGTTCCCGCACCCACCCCGGGTTACTGTAGTACATCCTGTTCAGGCCCATTTTTGGACATCGTGGTGTTGGAAACATTATGCAGAAGATTTCACTGTGGATCACCAAACTACACAGAGCATACACATCTCCAGAGGCTGAGTGTTAGCACGATTCGTTTAATACTATATGACCATTTATATCTTGTTCGGCGGGAAGCATTTTGGGAATTGTGAACTACGAACAGTGTACGGGTGTCTATTATCTAAAATACGCCTCTTTTGTATGGATGTTGCCGTAGCGATGTCGTTAGCTTCGGTCGTTTCTATTATCTACCCTTTGATTGCACAACTGTGTGAAACAAACAATATAGCACTTCTTCGGTTTTTATTTTTTACAAACCGATACATCGAATGACGAAAAAGGCACCGTCAGCAATCAACCAGTCATTTACTTTGGATTAAAGCAATATCCGGTTAAAATGACAGTTTAAGACGGCGGGTAAGCCATGGAATGAATCTGCAAGCCGGCTGCCCAACCTCAAACCCCTGTCGGTGATTTACCACAGTACTTCAACAGCGAATGGAGTTTTCTTTCCTCTGAACCATGGTTGCCTAAAATAAATTACAACCAGACATATTAACGGCTTAATATTTAACGTCCAACAATTATGAATAATGTCACAGTCCCTGAGGCAGGGTCCGGCAACCTTTTTGAATGGAGGGCCAAATAAGTGACTTCAGCTAGGTCAGCGGGCCACACAATCTTCGTGGAAACTGGTACATTATGTTATGATACGTATATAGTATCAATATAGACATCCTAGCTCATATGCGTTGAAGCTGAACTTAATATTTTGGCAGTGTATAAGAAAAGAATTGTTATTATTATGAAACATCAAAGGCTAATTTCGAACACGTTCCTTACTAAAATACACATAACTCAAGGTCCGCGTTGTCGTCCTGCAACTTACATTTTCATCAGATGTCCCAGGTCCAAATGAGCTTGGCGTGAGAGATCAGTTCAAGAAACTGTGCCGACGGCAAGTGCGTTTGGTTGCAAGATACACCTCATTTAATGTCACTTAGAGTGCCACAGAGCCCCGTTACATTTTGGTGAACTACATCTACACAACTTTCGGCGCATCGTTGACTATAACGGGCTGAAATATAAGAGCAATTACAAACTCAAATATCTGTAAAACGCTATGCAAACTCCCGTCTCAGCAGCTCAATGAATGCTTCTGGTTCGTCTTCAAGAATGTTGAGAAATGCAATAGTTGTGTCACCCACACAATTGCAACTTTACCTCGAAAGCGGAAACGAACTTGAAGAAACGAACACGATGAGTTCGTTAGTTACATGATCTCGTCCCTTGAAGTGAACATTCAGCAGATTGAGACGCGTGTTACAACCTGTCATGCAATAATTGACCGGTAATGTAATAATCGACCGGTAATGTAATACATCGACCGGTATTGTAATAATCGACCGGTAATGTAATAATCGACCGGTAATGTAATGACTCGACCGGTAATGTAATGATCGACCGGTAATGTAATAACTCGACCTGTAATGTAATAAAAAGACTAAGTTGATTATGATGACGATGATAATGAAGGTGATGATGATGATGTTAATAAAAATGCCGAAGACGGTGATGATGAGGATAATAAATAATTACGATGTCGATGACGAGGAAAATGAAGACAATTAAAGTGTCACCTTAGTAATGATGATGAGTATAACGATGGTGATTATGATTATTATGATTACAATGATGATGATAATGATTAAGACAATGTTAATAATGTTGATAACGTCAGTGATGATGAAGGTAATAACTAATAATGATGACGAAGATGAAGAAAATGAAGGCGTCGTCTTAGTGATATGAAGGTGTTGATGATTGACTATGATGATGACGATGACGACAACAATGATAATGATGATGATTATGATGATAAAGATTATGACCATGAGGGTAATGATTATTACGATGATGTGGTTGATGACAATGACAACCTAACGGCTAACCATGCTGACAGCCTGTTTACGTTCACTTATCATCATAATGATGATCAAATTAAGTGGTCATCTCAAAACATTTAGGGGAAATCTCAAAATGCAATGTTACGGAGTGATATTATACAGTTACTAGAAATTTAAGGGTATTGGCTAATTTCAAAATAATAATAATAAAAACGAACAGCTGAAACAATTAAGGGGTAATTGTAAAAAAAGTAAGTTAAAGTAAAGTGTAATTTCAATCGACTTCATTCATATAAACGAATAAGGAACACCTAATGTATTTTTAAATATGCCTACTATTAAGGGATTAAATCAAAAACAATCTAAAGAATTAGTTTAAAAGAAGTCATAAGGGGTCATTTTATAATGAACTAGCTGGTCTTCTCAATACACGGCGGGGTCGTCTCATAGAATCAAGACCATCTTCTCGAAAACAGTTAATTAAATTAAGGGGATACCTCATAAAAAGAATGGGTGTTCTCAAAAAAGTACTATCACAAAATATGTAAGAAACCATTAACACATTAACAGATCATCTAAAAAAATAACTGTTCATCTCTTAATAAAGGGGTTCCTTATAAAAGGTCATATCAAAAATGTAAATGTTCATTAAAATGGACAAGGTGTTCATCTCAATGAATTAAAAGGTCATCTTAAAATAATAAAGGCTCATCTAACAAATAAAGAGGTCTTCTCAACAAAGTTAAGGGAACATTCCAAAACATACAGGTATTGATTAAAATGAAGTGGCTGATCGTTTCAACAGATTCAAGGATCATCTCAAAACATTAAAGGGTCTTCTCATAAATAATAGGGTTTTCTCAAAATACATTGTGGTGTTGTTTCACACAAAAATGTAAATGTTCATTTAAAACAACTAACTTATCGCCACAATAAATTTGAAAAACCACCATAACATTAAATGGTCTTCTCATAAAATACAGGGGCCTTCTCAAAAAGCTTAAGTGATCATTACCAAAATAGACGTGTTGTTAAAATAATTGGTTGACCATATCAACACATTAAGGGATCATCTTAAAAAATACGTACTCATCTCTCAATAGAGGGTTTTTCTCAAACAACGTAGGGGATATCTCAAAATGTCCTGTTGAAGAGTGCTATTATAAAATTATTTGGAACAAAAGGGCAATCTCGAAATAATAATAATAGTATTAATAATAATAATAATAATAGTAATAATAATAATAATAATCAACTGAAACAATTACAGGAGTAATCTAAACAAAACTAAACTGTTATCTGAATCAACTAAAAGGGTCATATAAACGAAAAACGGACACCTAATGTATTTTAAAATATGCTTGATGATAAGAGATTATGTTACAAACAATTAAAAAAAAATTGTACAAATGGTTTTGGAGAGGTCATTTTTATAATAAGCTAGCAGATCATCTCAACACGTGACGGGATCATTTAATAAAATCAAGTGGTCTTTTCGAAGAAAACGTTAATAAAAAGATGGGTCTTCTCAAAAAAGTGTCGTTACAAAATACGTAAGTAGTCAGTTGATTGTCTCAACACATAAAGGGCTGATCTAAAAATGCATGGGGTCTTCTCAAAAAAATAAATGATTATATTAAGCAGTGTAACTAGCCATAAAATTAGCCAGCTGATTGTCTCAATATATTAGGGAATCGTTAAATAATGTGGGTGTTCCTCAACCAGGTAAGGGATCATTAAAAAAAACAAGGATCATTGAAAGACTTATCTGATTGGCTGATGGTGTATTATAAATAAGTTGTCACGTTATAAAAAGAAGCGGTCAGTTTGTGTAATTAAAGGGAATCGAATCATGTCCAAATTCATCGCAAAATACAAACACAAAGGGTCATCAAAATAAATTTGTTTATTGCAAATGTAGAGGTGTATAAATTAAGCGGATTAAATTATTAAATGATATAATATTTATTATGCTAAGTTGATCTTTTATTTCATCGAGACGATCAGCTTGTTCGTTTTATTGAACATTTATATCTGTATATGACTTTTTGAGAAAACCCTTTAATTGAGAGATGACCATTATTGTTTTGATATGATCCCTTAATATGTTGAGATGATTAACCGATTATTTTAAATCAACCCGTTTATTTTTAGAAATGATCTATTAACTTTTTTGAGAAGACCACTTAATTTGTTAGATGATCATTTAGCTCGTTAATGTGTTAATAACTTCTAACATATTTTGTAACGATACATTTTTTTGAAGAACCATGCCTTGTTATGAGATGTCCCCCTAATTTTACTAACTTTTTTTCGAGAAGGCTACTTGATTTTATGAGATGCCCATATATGTGTTGAGCCGAGCAGTTAACATTATAAAATGACATCTTAATGACTCCGTTTTAGAATATTCTTTAAAAATTGCTTTTGATATAATCCCTAAATATTAGGCATAATTTAAAATACATTAGGTGCCCCTTATTTGTTCACATGAATGAAGTCGAGTGAAACTACACCTAGCTTGAACTTATTTTTTTTGGATTACCCTTTAATTGTTTCTACTGCTCCATTTCATAATAAAAATTAGTATTATTAGTTTGAGATTAACCATTACCATTAAGTTTGTAATATTCTTTTAATGTCAATCGTTAACATTGTATTTTGACATTTCCTTTATATTGTTTGAGATGACCACTTAGTTTGATCAAATGATGATCAGGAATTTTTATTTGTAAGCATGCTTTAATGGTCCTTAAATATTTGTTTGAGATGATCCCTTAATTTCGAGTAGATTATCACTTTCTTTTGTTGAAGTGACCCCTTTAGCCACCCCCTCTTCCCTGCCACACTTTCTGATTCGGTCCTATTGTTTGCTGACATGTCGTTACTGCTTTACCTGGGAGGCTATATCAACAGTATTCCGTGTGTTTTCCCACAAAACAAACGGCTGACTTGTTCTGAGAAAACTTGTTAAATATACTTTAGTGAAGATCAACAGGATTTCAGCATGACTAGCCGTTATAGGGGCGCACGTGGAAATGACGATGAGGTCGAGGAGAATGGTGAGGCTGAAGATGTCATTGTCAACATCTTCGTTGTCTTCATCGTCCTCGTCTTCATCATCATTATCATTTATCACACTCATCATCACTGTCGTTATTATCATTATTAGCTTGATCAAAATTATTATCATCATCATCATCGTCACCGTCATCATAATCAACAACTTTATACTCATCATCATTACTAAGGTGACACCTTAATTGCCTTCATTTTCGTCGTCATCGACATCGTAATCATTTATCATCCTCGTCATCACTGTCTTCATTATCATTACTAACATCATAACCTTCATTATCATCGTCTTCATAATCAACTTTGTCGTTTTTATTAGATTACCTGTCTATTTATTAGATTATCAGTCGATTATTATATTACCGGTCGATTATTACATTACCGATCGATTTATTACATTAAGTCGATTATTACATTACTGGTTGTAACAGACGCGCCACAATGTTGACAAGTATTGAAAAGTAGCATATGCACTTGAAGGTCAGCGATGTCCGGTAGGCCTTACCTCTTGAAACGTCTGCTCCACGAACAAGCTAATTCCATGTCTCAGATCATCTCATAGCCTGCATGGCACCTCGACTCAGCCAGCACACTTCGCAGTAGTATAGGAGGTCTTTATATTGGGTATAATTCACTGCCAGAAGGCGCTTGAACCGCTGAAGGTTTAAGCCACTAGCGCGAACGTAGTTCACGGTCTTCACGACGGCGCTTAGTACCTTTTGCCTTTTCAGTGATTTGCCACACAGGCTTTTTTGTGGGATAGATGATGCAGTGGGCCTGAAGAGATTTGCAGAATGGCACATGCATCGTGTCGAACCTTTCCAATCAGCGAAACAACCCCTTTTGTTCTTCCCACGGAAGGTACGCCATACGAATGTACATATTCTCATTCCGCGGGCAGTATTGTGTGCAATCTCGGTTTTAGTCACCATGAAATAGCTTTGCGGGGCGCAGTTGGCCCGCGGGCCGCAGTTTGTTTATCCCTGCTTCGCAGCCGCTTCGTCAGCTTGAACGGTATCTGACGTCTCGTCTCTTTCGGTCGCAGTCCGCGAAACAATCCTTCCTCAAGTTCCTGTCGCCGTGTCGCAAGCGTTGTAGAGCTTGTGGTCCACATCTCGAAGATACCGTGGACATTTACCGCAACAACAGAGACGAAGAAAATGAGGAAACATATTCTGCCGCGGATCCATTTCGACTTCGTACGCCTCTTACGTACAACTGGTTGTTATGTCAATCCGCAGCTGCGCAGTGCGCATCTTCCTGACAGTGTCGTGCTGGTATACGCATGCTTCAATTTCACGGTGCAAGTTCAGGAGAGAGCTTCCTGCTACTCATCCACTTGCAAATGTCCTTTTACGGTTGATCTGGTGTGCAAACAGGCTACGTATAGAGTTGTTACATGCCTTTGTAGATGGAGGGGCACCAGGAGGCTCTTTTCGCAAGTTCACTATAAGCAGCCATCCTCGCGCGCCAGGTGACGCCGGTAGCGTATTACCATAGAGGCAACTGGGGCAAGTGCCCCACGGCTCCGAGCTACCGGGGCCCTTGAGAAAACAAATAATTGACCACAGCTCCCGGGGGCCCCAATGAAGTGAGAAAACAAATCACTCCATAGTCCCGTGCTCCAAGGGCCTCACTCAAGTGAGAACACAATTTATTCCTGGGCCAAGAGCTCCCGGGCCCCACTCAAGAGAAACATTAATTCCTGGGCCAAACGTTTCCCTGGGACCTCATTTAAGGGAAAACAGTATTTTACAGGGGTCTCAGTCAACCTCCCGGGGCTTCAGTCAAGTAACCAAAAACGTACACTGGAAATACCACGGCAAATTGAATGAAATTGATAAAAGACATTTTACTAACCCGACTTTCCACTATCCACATAGACGCCCCTACGCCTAACTCGTCAGCAAACACGACATCAAAAGTCCCGCCTTTCGTGATTTCCTCAGCGAACTGTTGAGTAAAAATAAATTTTCCTCAGAACATCACACTCTGTTGACATCAGTGAAAGGAAGCACATAATTTTCTGCACCACTGTTGCGAAGTGTGCGTCCTCCACTTCATTCAAACAGCATCAGACAGAGGTAGAGTTGTACTGTGATCTCAAAATTTTATGATAAATACTTTTTGTAACGTTATCATAATGGCAACATTATTCAAATGTTGTGCTTGATAAAATAACATATTAGATTTCAAAAAATGATGTCATTTAAAAATGATTATAGGTACACTTAGGCCTTCAATTCATACTTGCCCCAGGGCCCCAAGGCCCCAGGGCCCCAGTACACCTTCTACCGCCTCTGGGGGCATATATCTTATGTTATATCACCTAATTAACGTTTGACATTTTATATAAACACTTTTTCTCTCGGTATCATTTTCTGAATTTATCTAACTATGTATGTGCTAAACTAAGGCTCACCCGATTGTTGTCTCTATAAAGTGTGCGTCCAAACGGCCTTCACTTCCAGTCGTGTTACTTATCGTCATCGCTGATTTCGCAAACAAATTGTCCATTTCAGGATGGACAATTTGCCCTCTCGTGATATACCGACACTGTATACTGTCAGCACTGTGTACCTCATGGAACACACAGATAACTTATGATACCTACTATTTTTAGCCTAGGCGTCGTTCCCCTAAATAAATGTACATTTTTTCTCAGCTCCGTTCCCATAAATAAATGTACTTGTTCTTCGGGGGTTGCTTTCAGGGGAACCCACCATCCAAAGTTGCTGTAATTGGTAATTGTAGCTGTCCCCAGGGAACACCAGGGGAACTGTTGAAAATCTTTCTTCAGCCTTCGTTTCGTTTCTATAAATAAATGTATTTCATCGCCTACTTCAATGGATACCTTCGGAGGCAATCCATCACCTCAGATGCGACAGCCACGCATTTTTGTGAGCGCAGTGGCGCAGCGACACACTGGATTATAGCGTCGGACTGTCAGTCTGGAGAACCAGGATTCTGTGTGGCCGTGTCGACCTTGGGCAACTTCGTACACTCCACCTGCTCCAGTTCACTCACTGTATAAAAGAGTGGGCAGTGGTAGATATTTGAGTACGAATAGTCTTCGCGCATTAATTGCAGAATGACTGAATGCTTCCAGGAGAAGTCGAGATAGGAACGTGTAAAGGGCTTTGAGCAGTCCTAAGGACTGTATACTGCGCAATATAAGAACTTACGTTTACTTTATTTACCTATACTTTTCTGATGTCGAGGGATGTTACTAGCCCTAAAGGTAGACAGCCAGTCCCTCCACCACGAATTACCGGGCGTAGTAATTTGTAATAGGAAGTCTGCTGTGTTGAACGTTGAAAATTGGACATCGTTGAACATCAAAGAGTGCTGCGATTAACTTAGCCCGATTCGGCCGTATTGCCAATAAACTTGTTTTGGAACTGGATGTTTTGGTTATTTGAACATCCTCCGAGGTCGTAGGTTCTTACCGGCTTACTAAACACAATGCAGTTGGCGGGTGCAGTTGGAGATTTTTGGCCAAAGGAGGGTGCAGTTGAATGTTTTCTTTGTGAGCTTAACGTTTTTCTGGGCTTTGCGAATTGATGAGTGCATCACTTGTGGTATAACTATAAAAGAGAAGCTGATCAATCCGTGTATTTGTAGGCAGCCACGACGGATCTGCAGACACGCTATGTCGCCTCCATGGTTCTCGCTGGTTCTGGAGACGCTCTTGGCTATAGAAGGGGAGAGTGGGAATTCTGCCAATCGGGGCAGCAAATCCACAATGAGCTTGCGGACCTTGGTGGAATAGATCAAATTGACGTATCACTTCCGGAGTGGAACGTCAGTGACGATACCGTCATGCATCTGGCGACTGCAGAGGCGCTAGTGGCGGCATCGAGCGGTGACCGCGAGCAACTCTACCTTAAGGTTTGTATGGTTTCTGCAGAAAGAAAACTTACGAGGGCATAATTTTTGTTTTACCAGATTATATTGTTTTCTGTTACCTTTAAGAGCGTGACATTGATGTACTTATTACTCAGCTGTTCGTCAGCCGCATTCTGAATCTCAACGAGGCTCCGCCATTTTACGATAGTCTGGTGTTGTTTCTGATTTGCCATGTTATAGATATAACAGTTTAATTAAATTGCTTATTTAAGTGCTCATTATTTTCTTTCTTTGAATACAATAATTAACCTCTCATTTGAGAAATAAAATAATTTATCTTCATTTTATGATATTATGGTTAGACTAGCAGTGTGAACAGTCCGTTTAAAATTTTTATTGATACCTCAAGTTGTTAATGACTACAGATCGCCGCTGCCTATATCAAGTGTATGGGAGACATGGCCGACCGAGCACCGGGACTGACATGCCAGCGGGGTATAAACGAACTGCGTCCAACCCAATCGGGCGGGTACAAGATACCCTTCGACAATATAGGCATCGGTTGCGGTGCCTCCATGCGGGCTATGTGCATCGGTCTTCGCTATCCTCGCCCGGAGCAGGTGGACGACCTGATGGCCTTAAGCATCGAAGCAGGGCGCATCACGCATCACCACCCGATCGGCTTCCTTGGTTCATTGGCATCGGCACTGTTCACTTCCTACGCGGTGCAGGACAAGCCACAGCGGACGTGGGGCGCCGGCCTCGTGGACATATTGCCCCGGGCCTTGCAGTACATCGTCGACTAGGGAAGGTGGGGATAGATCAATGAATTATATTGTTGGTGTTATGATGAAACATCGTAGTGACGTTTTTGGCAATTTGACTTTTTGACACAGAACTGCAGAAGACAACATTGAGCTTGTGTTCATGCGACTTTAGTAGTGATATTCCAAGTATAAGTTACGCTAAGTAGGGCCGGATCCAGAGAGTGTAGTCTAGGGGGGGGGGGGGCAAAACCTCCACTTGCACCCGCTTGAGGCTCGCGTAAAACACTGGCGGCCGACCCAAGTTCATAATGAGTGGGCTGTGACCCGGAGCATGACCCTGCTTTCGCACTGTCGGATCCTAACATAGGAACAGGGGAGTTGGGTGGGAGGTGATGTTGGACATTTTATGTGACGACGTTCATAATTTCATAACGTCCACGGGGGACGTCGTGGGGGCATATTCAAAGGTCCAGGCCCTCTCCTGGATCCGGCTATGCTACGTAAAATGCCCTGTCAAGATGCCTATAATACCTACAAAAATACGAACAAATAGCTGGCCTAAAGGACATATTTGTGGAGGTCAACATATATGCGGGTCAATGATTTAAATATCAGGTGACTTGGTGATAGAATGTGGGCAAGTTGCCTTGTCTTTGGTACCATATGACGGGAGCTTGTCTGTTTTTTGTTCAAGAAAACTGGTAATAAAATTAAATGACGAAAATTCTACAGAATGTCAGTAACATGTTTACCGACAACTGATGAAATCCAAATCATAATTTAGTGTACAGCACCTAAAACACGTTAACATTGTCGCTTATGGAAAATGAAATAATGATCTGTCCCTAGGTTCGTTGATGAGATCACCGCTGAATGGGGATACTTCAAGGATGCTTGGACCAACTACCTCCAGTCGCGTGGTATCTCCGACGGTAACACTGATCCCGTGTTCCCGTCTCGTTACGATGTTGCGGCTCGCGATGATGTCTACACCTTACTCAACCACCAAGGGTGTGGTGGTGCCAACGGGCATGACGCCCCTATGATCGCGTACGACGCCATCTTGGCGGCTGGGTCGTCGTGGCACAAGCTGTGTGATCACGCCGTCTTCCACGGCGGCGACAACGACAGCACGGGAACCATCGCCGCGGCGTGGTTTGGGGCCATGTACGGCTTCCATGGCGTCCCCGCCAACAACTACGAGAGATTGGAGTATCGAGACCGGCTGGAGACACTGGGACGACAATTGTACGAGCTGGGGCAGAAACAGTGAACCATCCAAACATACGCAAACAAGCCTCTAGTTCACTAACCCTTCTATAAGACTAAATTATCATTACAACTTGAGAAAGAATAATAGAACACTGTATATCATGATGTGAGTAGGCGTACATTAAGCGGCAGCATTAACATTTAAGGGCATTGTACAATACTTAAGTAGTTTTCTCTCTCAAGTAGTCGGCATGCAACGATGTACAATTTTAATAAAGTACTTTTACTTATAACGAAGTAGTTTTATCTAAAGTAACAATACTTTTTACTTCGTTACTTTCGTTTATTTCGCGAAATATTTTCGTTACAATATTTCCGTGTCTATTCGCCAGGGTGATCCTATCGCCGATTCACCGGCCAGGTCGCAATCGTATTTGCATACAAACCTCGCTTTGGGATAGCGTGTCAACGCTGACCTCCATAAAAAGAGATCACCGAGCGGGAAGTCGTTTGGAATAATTTTTGTTTCGCTGTTTATCCGGGCCCACCAAGATTTTTTCGTTATAACTTAATTTTTGCCTAAATTTGATACCTCATTACTAACGAAGTATATTTATATGAGCTATATCACTCGCTGCGGTAATGCACGGCCGCAGCGGCGCAGACTGGTGCAAACCGGGTCGCACTCTTGGGTTCAAAAGTTCGCTAAGACGCAATATTTTCGTAACACAAATAAGCCTGGGATGATGTTGAATGATGGATCTAATGCACTGAGCTTTCAAATTTAGGCGAAAGTGTAGTTATGTTGACGAATTTGAGCTGGGCCCGGATACTAAACAAGTGGCCATGTTCGTAACTATACTTTTATTATCTGTATGGTCCCCTTGTTAGCCCTTAATGTAAACAAAGCCTTTTTATTAAACAATCTGATGAAACGTTTGTGAAATAGACCCCTATTGTAACTTCCTACCACTTATTTATTTCATGCTATACAAACAAATTGTTGGACAAATTGGTTTTAGTTAAATACTTGCCATTTTCGTAAGAGTAAACCTGGTGGCGAGTAAACGCTGCTATCGACGACTGTCGTCCGGCGGTTATTATCCAGTGAAAGAGACGCTATTATTGCAAGTGTGGTTGGATGTTAGTGACTGTTATTGGGTTAAGGTTCGTGTAGAGTAAAGTAGTTATTTTAGTCTCACATTTTGTGTGCCTGCTGTAATGTTGAAATTAAAACGTTGAATTATACTTTTAATTTACTTCACGTACTTTTGAAAGTTTTTTTTACTTTTACTTTTTACTCAAGTAGGTTTTTTCCAACGTACTTTTACTTTTAGTTTAATAATTTTGAGGTGAGTTACTTGTACTTTTAATCAAATACAACATGAAAATAGTTGAGTCAACACTGCGCATATCGAAGGCAACGGCAAAACCATTTAAACATAAATATAAAACATTGAAACAGCAATTTTATTTTGTTATACATCGCTATATCGGAACATGTGCAATTTATCGTCACACCAAACAACAGCGCTGATTGGTCAAAGAGTCAATTTGCCGCGCGGCAATTTTTGGAAAGTCGCTTTTGTTTCGTTTCTCGACGGTTTGCCGTCGAACAGTTTTGCCGTCGCGCGGTTTGCCGCTGTATGTGTACTAAGCTGTAATTCCAATTAGAGCGATTTTTATTTTGTCGCTTGCCGTCGACATGGGTACGAGGCCCTTTACGGTGAGCAATTTTAAATATTATCTTCCGCACAAAACGATTCATCTTGTCCACACGCAGAAAAGATAAACAAAATCAAATGTTGTATTTCGTATAAATGGAAGAAAAACGCGCTTCCGACGAACTCGCCAGATGGCAGCATCAACGTCACGATCCTCCGTAGCGTTTGTGACTTTGTCAATTCAGATGTAATTACTATAGATTTCTTAAGGCCGCCCGTGACCAAACACCATTGCCGACATGGCACACGGACACCTTTCGGGAATGTGCTTGGTCGGCGACAAGTTGTAAGGTCGTGTCGCAACGGTGTGCACGGACACTGCAAGGGCTATTTTGTAGCGACATGTCGCAGCCCATACTGCCATCTGGTGTTAGCTAGGATTACTACTACGAAAAGTTGCGCCACCTATGGAATATAACGAGTATCCCGCCGACTACCCATTGCATAGAACGCCGTTGTGTTTCGCCTTTTTCTAAACGTCTGTTTGCCGCTTTGAGAAAAAAATTGTCACTGCTATCAATTACCGATTTGATAACTACAGGAGAAGATGGAGTCAACAAAAGATCTAGCGTTATCCATGGTAGCACTGACGTCGCTGTGCAGCGCAGAAGACAGGAAAAGGCAAGACAAAACCGTAAACGCAAGCAATGGGTCAAGGCTCATCTGCTCGCCCGGCATGGAGCAACATGGAGCACATGATAATCTTGTACAGGGGCTACGGGAAAATGATATATAGACGTAAACAGTAATTTTTACGGATGACACCAGAGTGACGTCAGTGGCTAGGCGACTGCTGATTGGCTCATGTGTTTGTCGGTGTTGCGGGGTGTCGCCGACCAAGGACCGGTCGACGGACACTGCATTTGTCGCGTCTTTTGTTACACGGACACCATCGGGGATATTAGATTTTAGAATGTCACTTAGTTGTCGAGTAAGGCCATGTCTTTTGTCGTAAGAACTCCGGACACTGCATTTTCCTTAGTCGGCGACACCCTGAGACACAATTTGTCGTCGACTAAGCTACACAAATCAGTTGCTGACCGCCGGCCTTAACACTCATATTAAATCACACAAAATCGCAATATAAAGTCTCAAACGTTCAAGGTAACACGACTAAGAAAATTAACACAACTAATTTACACATCACTGTGTGTCGCAGTGTCACCGCCTTTTAAAAACTAATTAAAACTGTGGTTCATAACAGTTGTTTTATTCAATATCTGATCATCTCTAAATCTTCTTGTTTTAGTGCACGCACTGGCATTCTGTAAACCGCATGTTGACAACACACATGTTAAAATGTTCACGGACGCACGTTCAATGTCTCCACAAGTGGTAACCGACACCTTACACCAAAATACGTATTCGTTACAAACAGTGCGGCAACACATTGATATTTATGAGACGAATAAAAACGGTTGAGAACGTGTGAATTGCGGCAAGTTTTCCCCATAATAAAAACGGTAGCGATCGTCGGAGAGCTATGACTGGCGTGATGGTGGGTTTTCTCCACTCTACAAGAGGATTACATTATTTAATTACGTGCGTATTTAATTTATAAGAAACGATTACCTTAGCTTGTTTTAATATTTGGTCAAAGTTGAAAAACACCGATTTTGTATGCACTGCCATCGGATTTAAAACCATGTGGCGCTTTATTGCATATAAATGTAACGTTAACTAATATCACGGAATGGCTTTATTTTTGTTGTCTTCGTGTCCATAACAGGTTCGCTATACATTATTGAGTTAATTACTTTATATCCTACCCGACGGGGGTACGTGTCTATCTCCGTCGGCGTTAAGGACGAAGCAAGTGTTGTATTAAGTACTATTATTAGTTAATAATACAGTTATATTTAGGTAATTTCATTGTTGCGGTCTCAGATGGTGCGTCGGAAGAGTGATGGATATGGAATTAGAGAAAAGTAGACCCTATAACACATTTCAGTCATTAATTGGTGACATAAGGAGCAGGCAGCGGACATAGAAGGATGGATATGTTTGTGTGGATGTCACCATGTATGATGTGGTTTATACAAGGGAAGTATACAAACGAACTCACCATAAAAAGAACCAGGTGCAAATCTACCTAGTATCACGCGTCCATCTCAACCTGTACATCTCACGCGTATTTTCTATTTGAACAAATATTAAACCGGTCATTATACATTGATTAATAATTAGAATGACTGTATTGCTAATATCACTTTTTATCTATTGTAATTTTGTTAATATAGCATTTTTTCACATCTAGACTCTGTTCCTCCACAACCGTATTGACTATTATGGTATAACATTTTGGAATGGAAATATTCGTGTATTTGATAAAACATACTCCTTTCAAAACATATGAAATGGCTGGCAGGATAGGAATTGGACGATAATTGTCAATGTTAGAATTATCACCTTTTTGAAAAGAGGTATGACTTTAGACATGTTTAATTTGTTTGGAAATATACCAGTCATTTAGATTGATTAATAGTGCCTGCATTGGTAATATCGTTTTTAATAAAATGCAATTTTGTTGATCAATTGGTTTAAAACTGAATGTCAAATTTTGGGTTTGTTAAGTAATCTTTGTAGGTTTTAACCCAAGTTGTAGCTATTTTAGAGGCTAGTTTAGGACCAATGTTAATAAAAACGAGTTCGATGTATTGGCAATAATGCATTAATCGCTTAACATTTCCCCATCTATTTTGGACGAATCAAGAAATTTGTCTTTCGTTGATTAAAAAAATGTCTTTAGTTAAACATCACGTCTTTTTAACAATATTTATGCTTTTCAAAACTTGACAGATATTGCATTTGCTTAGCTAGTCGAATTTTATGTTCTCTCAATTTAGAATCCGATCCTCAAAGCACTGCGCCACTGCGCTCTAAGATATTGCCTTATGTATGTTTTACATTTTATTGATTGCTTGGTTGATAATCCTCCGGTGAATAGGAGCATTTTTGAAATAAATTTCAGATTCATGTAGATACCTATTCAATACATCTTTTTCAGCTTCCCATCCCAGCCTGAAGAGGTCGTCCTGGTAAACAACTGTTTCTTTCTTCTCTTGGCTGCTCACATCTGCCAAGCAGTGAATACGGCCGTCACGGTTGAACGCGCACTTCACGGAAACGTATAGCCTATTCGTTTAACGTATATCATGCGCAATAAGACTACATATGAGTTCCTTTAAACGAATAGGCTTCAGCTGTATGTTTGAAGAGGTGAGCAATTACCCATTAAGCGCAGTGTGTTTCTTGACATGCATGAGTGATTTTCCACCAGCGGGGTTTTGACTCGTTCTTAAACGTACTTTTACTCTGCATTTCATTAATTCGCAACAAATATCACTCAAATCAGACAACTCTATCAATCTGATATGTCGAAAATGAATGTAACCATCGTAAATTTTTGGCCATCTTCCAAAACAATGGCTACCATGTAAGACCTACATGTGGTTAATCGATGTTATATGAAGAGTGACTCAATGAGAATATCCATGTCAACCTTCATCACCATGTGAACGACAGGCATGTTATCAGTTGTAATACGATCGGGCAAACACTGAAGACGAAATACCCATTTCTGTATAAACGATTTTGTTCGTCTCATACTAAGACCTGCAGAGTAAATTTATGTTGATTGTTTGCACTTCCTTTCACCGCAACCCATCGAAAAATCGACTGGGGATTGTCAAAGATGCCACTCATTAAGTTTGCATAACGGTAAATATTAGAAAACAACTTCGTAATTCAGCATTTGTTATGAATGATGTGGGGTGTATGTACTCAAAGCATTACTCCACCGACTGCCTGTGAAACAACTAGAACGGCTGCAGAGAGTACAGAACTGGGCGGCCCGCCTTGTCGACGGCGCCAAGAAGTTCTGTCATGTCACACCTCTATTGACCAAGCTGAACTGGCTGCCAATAGCAGTTAGAGTAGAGTATAAGATACTTCTACTCACGCACCGAGCACTGACTGGCTGTGCACCACAGTATATCACCAAATGTCTGAACAGACGTCAGCCAACTCGACTGTTGCGCTCCAGTGAACACAATCATTTATGTGTACCACGTGCATCGTGTCGCTGGGGTGACAGTTCATTTTGCGTGGCAGCCCCAACACTATGGAACTTGCTGCCGCAAAAGCTGACTGCAACAACAATGACAAACACTGATTTTAAATCAAATCTTAAGACTTATCTGTTTTCCCGAACATTCTGTACGGCGCCGAGAGCAACGATTGTTGGAACGGCGCAATATAAATGTCACGATTTGATTTGATTTGAAAGTCCTAACGTCGACGTGTTGTCATGAGCTGTGCGTGTTGACAAAAAGCCACCGAACATGCATATTGTCTGCTGTCACACCTTTGTTTTAATGGCCTTGACTGCATTTCAAGTAATTAATAGAAGATGAACTAAACATGTGTCATCGCAACACACATTTCAAACAAATGTATGTAGGAAAATAAATAAGACTTGTAAAATGTGACCTACGTTTGGCCCGCATTAAATGTCGGAATTGTGCACAAGCTTGGACTATTTACGAAATAAACTAACATACACAAGGAACAGTCACAATGTGTTGTCTAATGAGAATATCACGAACCAATTTGACTACATATGTTACGATTTTACAAATATTAGTGCGGACTGAATAAAAATGGAAACACGAACTATCTTTTTGGACAAATCATCGGACGAAAAGGAATCCAACGTGAACTATTAAAGGGAATGTGTTGCATACGTAACTAGCACGCTCTCATACTTATGAGCCGACCCCCGGATATTGATCCGCTACGGGGTATACATTGAGTTTGCACGGAGTTCAATAAAGCTACATACACCACATATTTGGCGACGAGGATCGGATTGAGTATTCTGAACGTTTAATTGTCAGCAAGCGTGCACTGAACATGCTAGTCAACGCAGCAAGTCAGCCGTCACCGCTGAACATCGTCCGAATTTCCGAAACAACGTGTAAAAAGTGAACTTTGAAGCTACTTTCGGGATGGCGGGCGCAACGACGCTCGACAGCGTCGTGCTAGTAGCGTGAACTTTTGAACTTTCTGCACTCCACTCGCGACGTACACCGTGGCTAACAAGCTGTCAACAAACACGGCGAAGAGGCGAAAAACCGCAAGTATCCACATTCGTATCGTGTTTACTGTGCTACGCCGCCGTAATGTCACTGCTTGGGGGAACTTTGCCTGAATTTTCGGGAAAGGATTGGTCGTCCTACGAAGATAGACTAGGGTTTTACTTCGAGGCGAATGACATTGCGCTTGACGCTGTTAGCAAGCGACGGGCTATATTACTGTCAGTTGTTGGCACAGAGACTTACACTCTGTTGCGTAGCTTGGCAGCGCCCAAGGCTCCTGCAGACTTAACATACAAGGAACTATGTGTGTTACTTTCCTCGCATTTTGAACCTAAGCCTAACACAATATTACAGCGTTACTCGTTTTACTCGGCATACCGCAAACAGGGCCAACGCGTAAAAGACTTTGTGACTGAATTAAAAGAGTTAGCACGAAACTGTAACTTTGGCAAAACACGAGAGGGAGTAAATCTGTCCGAACAATTGATCCTAGACGAGAATCTAAGGGACCGATTGGTGTGTGGCGTGGCCGACCCCGCCATTCAACGCAGGCTACTGGGGGAGACAGATCTGGGTTTTGATAAAGCATTCCAGATAGCCCTCGGTATGGAGTCAGCTGCCGCTAACACAGCGCAGCTCCGCTCTACCGGAAGTGACCCAACGTTGCATCGTGCTGACGTTCATAAGGTAACTACGCACAGACAAACACCTCGCAGAGCGAAACAAGTAACGCCCATTCAAGGGAGAGCATGTTTCAGGTGTGGGAAGACAACACACTTACAAAGTGAATGTCGTTTTAAGAACGCTGAATGTCGGTTTTGCAAGAAGATAGGCCACGTCGAGAGCAACTGTTTTACAAAGAAGAAAACAGGCAGGAACCACACAAACCAGATGACGACAGGGGCTCCCAGCGAGAGACAAATCGTCACGCCTCCTACTTCGTCAGGGGCAATGTACACCTTATATAGAGTACAGGGGCCACGTCCTGACCCGATCACGACATCGCTGAAGGTCGATGGAAAACTGCTACCGATGGAGGTAGACACTGGCGCCACGCTGTCAATCATTAGGGAAGAGACATGGCGTCGACAGTGGTCACCTCCACGACCTCGTTTAGTAGGTACACAGGACACTCTTCGCACATACACTGGACAGTGTATCAAGATTAGTGGCATTGATGACGTGACAGTGGAGGGGAACAATGGTGAACGACACATTCTCCCACTCATGGTAGTCCCGGGCAATGGGCCGAGTTTACTGGGCAGGAACTGGCTGAGTGTGCTTCGGCTCGACTGGAGTACCATTCATCACGTGAACACATCATCCGCAACAGACGAGCAACATTCACAACTCCAGGCTCTACTTCAGAAGTATGAGGCCGCTTTCAAAGATTCGCATCAAACCGTCAAAATAGACGCAGCGAAGATCTACGTGGAGGAAGACGCCACACCCAAGTATTTCAAAGCACGACCGCTACCGTACGTAATGCGCGACATGGTCGATACAGAACTAGACCGGCTACTGGCTGATGATGTCATAGAGCCCTTACAGTACTCAGACTGGGCAGCCCCAGTGGCGCCGGTTACGAAAGCGGACAAGACGGTCCGGCTATGCGGTGATTACAAGCTCACCGTGAATCAAGTCGCGAAGTTGGACAGATCTCCAATTCCGAAGATAGAAGATCTGTACGCGCAACTGGGAAATGGTACTTCATACACTAGACTCGACATGCGCCACGCGTACGAACAGATCGAGTTACATCCGGACAGCCGAAAGTACGTTACCATTAACACACCGAGGGGGCTATTCACATATAGGCGCCTGCCTTATGGAGTGTCCTCGGTACCATGAATCTATCAGAGAGTGATGGACTCAGTACTGAAGAGCATCAAAAACACAATGGTTTATCTTGACGATATACTGGTAACGGGCAAGGACGATGAGGAACACTTGCAGGTGCTCGACCAAGTCGTGAGACGCCTGGTGGACGCGGGTTTCTGCCTGAAAAAGACGAAGTGCTTGTTCATTTGGCGGAGATAGATCGTTGAAATTGGTGGTGTATCAAAGTTCATAAGCAAGTGGAATTACTGATTGATAAGTATTATTCTTGCCTTAATATCATTCATAAAGTAGCAGTAAACATATATTGAGTAGCAGTTGTGCTTAAAGTTAGTTAGATAAAGTATTTTAGGACACTTTAGTCTAGTGAGTGATAATAGGGTACGTTAGCTTACGGCTACGATAAGTTTGTAAACAAGATTTTACAAACCTCGTTATGTGGTAGAATATATAGGTGATAAAGTAACAACCATAAACTACCTACATAAGATAATATCTGTGTAAGTCAGTACCTGCTAGACATTTTGATAAGGTAGCTTTGTTGTTAAAATTAAGCATTTGCGATAATCGGGCGAACTAAGTTTATGTAGCTAGTGTCTCTCTTATTCGCTAGGGCGCTGTATAACCTAAATAAATAAAGCAGTCTAGCGTACGCAATCTTACGAAAAGTGTAACATTTGTGCACAGAAAACAGTCTTCTTAAAGACTACATAGACAGTGAATGGTGTAAACACAGTTGACAAAACTATTTTAAATAGCTAATTAGATTACTATTATTAAATAAATTCTGATATGGCGCCTTGCAAGCGGCAAGTCAAGGCAAAGAGACACTTGGTGTGCGACGACTGCCACAGTTGGGTAGATTTTGCCTTATCCGGCTGTACGAAGTCATGGACAGAAACCAAGGAAGAGGGATTCACCTTTCAGTGCGTGGGGTGTTGGAAGGTGAAATGTCTGGAGAAAGAGGTAGCTAGGTTGGTAGATATTGTGAAGGGGATGGAGATGAGAATCAGCAAGGAGACAGACGGAATGGAGAGAGACGACAGGGATAAAGTTGGGAATACTGTGAAACTGAAGGAGCAGAGTAGTGGCAACAAGACCGAGGAAAGGAGACTGAGAGGAGGGAAGGGGATCGGAGGGGAAGAAAGTGGAGGATCGACGGCAGGAAATGTGACAGGTGTGAAGGTGGCAGGAGAGAAAGTGACCGTAGAGAAAGAGGTAGGAGGGAAAAAGAGACGGGAGAGGAGAGAAGGAAATGCAATGGGAGGAAAGATGACGGAAAGAAAGGAAGTGAGAGTACATGTGACAGAAGAGAAGTCGGGAGGGACGATGACAGGAAGAAAGGTGACAAGAGAAACAGCGTCAGGAAAGAATGGAACGGACGAGATTGTGACGGGAGAGCAGAAGACAGGGGAACAAGATTACAACCAGACAGATGCAAACCGTAGAAAGAGCTACACTGAGGCAGTGATTGAGGGGGCAATGAGGAAAGAGAGGGTGTTTATGGGCGATTCGATTATGAGAAAGACAGATAAGACTCTAAGGGAGGGGGAGGACGTCGTTGTTTGTCTACCGGGGGCTAGGATAGAACATGTAACTGAAAGGGTAGAGAAGGTACTGGGGCATGGCAAGGGAGGGTCTATACTAGTACATGTAGGGACAAATAACGCAGAGAGGGAGGGAACAACTGGGATAGTTCAGAAGTACAGACAGTTAGTGAAGAAGTTAAAGAAGACAAGAGTAGAATAGATTATCCTCTCAGGAATGTTGCCAGTAATGGGAGGAAGGGGGCCGACATATAGAAACTGCAAGAGGATGGCGATCAACGCACTAGTTGAGCAGATGTGTAAAGAAGAGGGGGTGGGATTCGTAGATTTATGGGGATACTTTGTTGGGAGGGAAGATATGTACATGAGAGATGGCCTACATCTAAGTGGAAAGGGGGCAGCAGTTTTCTCAGAGAACTTGCTGCAATCTGTTGACAGTGGGACAGGCTGCATCTATTTAAACTAGATTCGCAGGGGGGATTCACAGAGAAGCCTGAAACTGGAGGCATAGATAAAGACAGCAGAAATAAATCGGCAAAGAACAGCCTGGAAAACTGTTCTGAATCAGGATATAAATGCATTTGTTTAAATGCAAGGAGCATAGTAAACAAAAGAAGTGAACTAAACATTATGGTAGAAGATATTGACCCTCACATAATAGGTATAACCGAATCGTGGGCCACCACTGATATATCATATGCCGAATTGGGACTAACAGGATATGTAATGTTTAGGAAAGATAGAATAGGAAGAAAGGGAGGTGGAGTTATTTTATATATTAAAGAATCTATCCAGGCTTATGAAATAAAATTAGAAAGAGAAGCAGATTGCGAAGAAGCTGTTTGGTGTAACATAGTTACAGGAAACTCAACGTTAACAGTTGGGTTAGTTTATCGAAGTCCAAACATAAGCATAGAAGAGAATGAAAAAATACAAAACGCTATAAGGGAAGTAAGCAAACGGAACTGTATTATTATGGGGGACTTTAACCATGATCATATACACGGAAATCTCTACAGAGTATGGGGAGTGAGGACCACAAGTTTTTTGTTTTAGTACAAGATAGTTTCCTTTCTCAACATGTGCTAGAACCAACCAGGGGAGAGAATGTGTTAGACTTAGTTTTGTCCTCACAGAAAGAATTAGTTGACAATGTCAAGATATGTGAGCCACTGGGGAGTAGAGGTCACAACCAGATACATTTTACCATCAAAGTAAAATCAGAAAGGAATAGTAAAAAGCAGTATAGGAGAAATTTCCACAAAGGAAGGTATAAGGACATGAGGAAATATTTAGCAAAGATAGACTGGAATAACACACTGAAGAATAAGACAGCAACCGAATGCTGGAATATCTTAAATAGTGAAATTAAGTGCATAGTCGATCAATTTGTACCTTTCAAAAAACAAGGGAAACGGTCTAAAAAGAAACACTTATCGAAAGAAACCATTAGAAAAATTAAGTATAAACAAATGATGTGGAAGTCATATAGATGTACTGGAAATGATGAAGACTACAACATTTATAAAGAAGCACTTAATCAAGCTACAGCTGAAATTAGAAATTCAAAGAGAAGCTATGAAAAAAAATTTGCTAGTAATATAAAACATGACAGTAAGAGTTTGTATGCGTATATTCGAAGCAAACAGAAAGTTCAGGATAAGGTCGGTCCTCTAGAAGATAGTGCTGGAAATACAATATCAGAGGGATTCTTAATGGCAGAAGACCTGAATGAGTATTTTAGTTCAGTGTTTACCAGGGAAGATATTAGTTCACTGCCAGTACCAGAGGCTAAGTTCAAGGGGGCAGATTCAGACTATTTAGGACAGTTAGTTGTAACCTCGGAAATGGTAGATAAAAAAAAAAGGGCTATGAAGGATACTAAATCACCTGGAGTGGACGGGATTCCGCCCAAACTACTATTGAAAATTGTAGAACAAATTAGCGCACCGCTTGCAACAGTTTTCAATTTGTCATTGGAAGAGGGAGTGGTTTCTTTAGAATGGAAAGAGGCAAACATTATACCGTTATTTAAAAAATGTTCGAGAAACAAGTCAGAGAACTATAGACCAGTGAGTTTAACATCAGTGATTTGCAAATTATTAGAAAGACTAATTAAAGATCACATGGTGGATTTTCTTGTGAAACATAACTTGATAAACCCATCTCAACATGGGTTTTTAAAAGCGAGGTCATGCTTAACAAATATGTTATGTTTTTTGGAAGACATCACTAGGTGGGTAGATGAGGGATCACCAGTAGATATCATCTATTTAGATTTTCAAAAAGCTTTCGACAAAGTACCACATCAAAGATTACTCCTTAAGCTAAAGGCCCATGGCATAGGAAATGGTATAATAAACTGGATAGAAAAATGGCTGAATGACAGAAGACAACGTGTAGTAGTTGATGGGGAGGCTTCAAACTGGAAATCGGTATTGAGTGGGGTACCACAGGGATCAGTACTAGGACCTATATTATTCTTAATATATATCAACGATTTGGACGATGATATAACAAGCAAGGTGTTAAAATTTGCGGATGATACAAAAGTGTTTAGAAGGATTAACAGTGATGGAGACAGACAGCATTTACAAGATGATCTTAATAGGTTGATCAAATGGTCTGAAAAGTGGCAAATGCTGTTCAATTTTGGGAAATGTAAATGCCTCCTCACAGGTCATGGGAATGAAGAGGTAAAATATAAAATGGGGGGTACTGTTCTAAGTACTACTGTAAAAGAAAAAGACTTAGGGTTAACCATTAGTGCTGATATGAAGGTTTCAGAGCAGTGCGGAATTGCAGCGTCAAAGGGAAATCAAATCCTTGGATTAATTAGGCGAAATATAGCGTATAAGAAAAAAGAATTAATAGTACCGCTGTACAAAACAATAGTGAGGCCTCATTTAGAATATTGTATACAAGCATGGAGGCCATATCGCAAGAAGGACATAGATATGCTAGAAAGAGTACAGAGGAGAGCGACTAAAATGATACAAAATCTGAGGGATCTTAGTTACGAAATACGCCTAAAAGAATGCGGTTTAACAACACTAGAGACCAGGAGATTGAGAGGAGATCACATAGAAGTGTTTAAAATATTGAATGGTTATGAAAATATTGATAGAAACATTTTTTTCTCAGTTAAGAAAGATAGAAGGACCAGAGGACATGAAGCTACATTAGTAAAGGAGCAGTGTAGATTATATATAAGAAAGTTCTCATTCTCACAAAGGACTGTAAATGAATGGAACAGATTATCTCCTGATTGTGTTGGTGCTAGTAGCGTGAATATGTTTAAAAATAAATTCGACACACACCTTAAAAAGGCGGGATACATGTAGATAAAAAGTATTGGACTCTCGATAAGCCAAAAGGCTTCCTTGTCCACCTGCCATCCAGAGTAATTTTCTGGATGGCAATCTTGTTAAATCTTGTTAAATCTTGTTCATGAACAAAGAGGTAGAATACCTGGGCCATCGCATCGATGCCAAGGGCATCCATCCATCGGGGAACGCGCTCGAAGCCGTCCGAGATGCGCCAGCCCCTACGAACGTCACAGAGCTCCGTTCGTACTTGGGTATGGTAAATCACTACAGCCGCTTTGTGCCCAACCTCTCGACCGTCATGGATGGCCCCATTGCATGGCCTGTTGAAAAGAGAGTCGAAATGGCATTGGGACAAAGCTCAGCAAGAGGCATTTGCTCGCTCAAAGGAGAGTCTGATCTCGCCGCAGGTGATGTGTCACTTCGACTCAACAAAGCCGATTGTGCTCACCTGCGACGCCTCGCCATATGGTGTTGGCGCAGTTCTCGCACACGTCATGGAGGACGGGGTAGAAAAACCCATCGCATACCATTCACGAAGTTTGTCGACAGCTGAAAGGAACTACGCTCAAATTGACAAAGAAGGGCTAGCTGTCGTCGAGGGACTTACAAAATTCCATCAATACCTGTGAGGACGTTCATTCGTGATCGTTACTGACCATAAGCTGTTGCTGGGCCTCTTTGGTGAGAAGAAGCCTGTTCCACAGATGTTATCGCCGCGCATGCAGCGCTGGGCGTTAATGTTGGCAGCCTATCAGTATCAAATCGTCCACAAGCCGGGCCTGAGTATACCACAGGCCGACGCACTCAGCCGCCTCCCGGTAGGTGGCGCACCGACTCACGTACCTGTGCAAGGAGACACCATACTGACCATGCAGTTTATGGACATGTCGCCAGTCGCAGTCGCCGACATTCGACGCGAGACGGCACGTGATCCGATACTCTCGCAAGTATTCATCAGAACTAGAGACGGTTTCCCACAACAAGAAGTCAACGACCTACTGAAGCCCTACATTCAACGGAGAGACGAGCTCAGTATCAACGACGGGTGCCTCACCAGGGTTATTATGCCCAGTCGTTATCGTAACGCACTGCTGGGCGAGCTGCACAACGCACACTCAGGCATTGTGCGAATGAAAGCCGT
This sequence comes from Escarpia spicata, assembly GCA_963995525.1. NCBI lineage: Eukaryota > Metazoa > Annelida > Polychaeta > Sabellida > Siboglinidae > Escarpia > Escarpia spicata. Next base: position 38,426,203 of record OZ023213.1, read on the forward strand.
GGGCCGCAGCTTCATGTGGTGGCCTGGCATTGACAGTGACATTGAGAGTACCGTTAACCAGGGGTGACTGAATTACTTAAATTTTATACTTGAGTAGAAGTAAAAGTAATTCAGCTCAGAACTATTTGAGTAGAAGTAAAAGTAGCGTCTAAAAATCCTACTTGAGTAAAAAGTAAAACTACTTTCCAAAAGTACTTGAAGTAAAAGTAGAATTAAAAGTAGAACGGTAAGATGTTTTGTCAGGCAAGTATCAACAATAATTACTGCATCGGCGAACAACAAATTAAGACAGATTGAAAATAATTACTGTTTAACTCCAACATATATTAATTATGTATATGAATAATGTAATATTTATTATTATGATTATTATGTGCACTTTCGCGTGGCAGACGTGATATAATTCGCGTCTGTTTCGCTTGTGCCATTCCGCACGAAATGTACCATCACAGTTCCTTTGTAGAAGTGGAATAAATAGATATATAAATAAATTAAAATATTTTAATGAATAGATACATGTATAATAAAAATGTCCATATGATAAAAAAATGTATAAAATAATCGTTAAAAAGTCAATAGAAATTGCACTAAAAGTAATAAAAATGTAAATAAATAATTTAAAAAGGTCAATTCCATGGATTCGTATGATGCTTTCTTATTTTGAAATGTTCTATAGAAAACTATATTTTGTTTTCCTAAATTCGACAGCGGGGTACGCCAACGTGTTCCGGTATCTGCCACCATAGGCGCTAGCTAAGACGATGGCCACGGTCGCTGCACCAACTGACCAAGAACGCCGTTGAAGTCCAGGTCGAAGCCAGTCATTGTGCAGGCCGCGCTATCTATACTTACGCGGTTCATGAAGCTTATCAAGATGCCAGCCAATGTCAATGTGTATTATGTATAAATGCCATACGTACACTGTTGACTGTTGAACTGAATAAAATTCATATATGTTGTAGTTTTAAAATAGATTACGGATTAACAGTCCACGGTGAACTGAACGATAATATGGTACCGATGACGTAATGAGACCTCTCAGCAGCCGAACACGCAAATGAGTTGACAAATACAGTGCTAAGGTTGACTAAAGATTGAAAAACTATAATAAATACGCTCATAGCTAGCTTAACTTCGTCTTTCAATCAATACCACAACACCAATTTAGAACGCACATTTACCGTGCCGAATAATACTGCGATCGATTCGCCGTTTCGTATGCGGTTGACGAATTCATATTTTGGCGCAAGCCCAAGCACCAAGCAAACGTGCGTTTATTGCAGCAAAAAGATAATATTTGCGCAATGTTAGCATGCTGATCTTCCCTACTGCGCTGCATTAAACATATAAATCTTATTAGTATGCATGGCGTAGCCTATGTGTGAATTTCATTTGCACTTTACAAGTCGCCGAAGCCAGGAGAACCCGCCGAAGGCGCCTATTCGCGGAACCCACGACTGGCAGAAGAGAAACGATTCGATTGATTTCGGCACAAAACAAACAATGCCTCGCACCACATTTACTATTCCTAATGACTTGACCATAGGAACACGAGTCAAGTGACAGTTATTACCGCGTTAACATAGTTTACCAACGCTCTAATGTCTTGTAATTAAATACGTTTAATGAAATGTTGTCGACAGGCGGAATGCCAACAGGTCGACGTAGTTCAGAAAAAATGTAACGAAAATATATCGCAAAGTAAATTAAAGAAACGAAGTAAAAAGTAGCGTTACCTTAGATAAAACTACTTCGTTACAGTAGATAATATAAATAGTACTTCGTCACTCTCCGTTACTTGAAAAAACTACTCAAGTAGAGTAACGAAGTAGTTTTACTTCGTTATATGACACCCCTGCCATTAACTCGTGCGATGTTGCCGTTAACTCGTGCGATGTCTGCAGACGCAGTCACAAACCTGCGGAAGCTCTATTACAACCATGGTCATTCCCCGATCAACCATGGTCCCGCATTCACATTGATTTTGCGGGTGCGTTTATGAACAAAATGATCCTGGTGGTCGTCGACGCACATTCCAAGTGGATCGAGGCATACACTACGTCAGGGTCCACGTCCGCCATCACCATAAGCAAGTTGAGGTGGATATTCAGTTCACATGGCAAACCGGACGTAATCGTGAGCGACAATGCGACAGGTTTCGTCAGCGAAGAGTTCGAGAGTTTCTGTCGCCACAACGGCATCAAACATCTGACGAGTGCGCCTCACCATCCAGCATCAAACGGTCTCGCCGAGAGAGCCGTAGGCATCCTCAAAGGAGGGGTACAACGTTTACAGGGTGATCTAGATACGAGAATCGCACACTTCTTGTTCGACTACCGAATCACCCCCCACGCCACAACCCGCCAGCAGAACTTCTGGTTGGGCGAATGCTGAAGACACGGTTGTGTAGAATAACACCAGATGTGACCAGCAAGGCGGTCGCTAAACAGACTATACAGAAAGAGCTGCACGACCGGCGTACTCGGGTTCGAGATTATCAACCTGGCGACCTGGTGTACGTGCTAACGTACCGCGGAAATGCCACCAGTTGGGCTCCGGGTAAGGTTACGAGACAGACGGGTCCAGTGTCCTACACGGTGCGACTCGAGGAAGGCCACATTGTCCGGCGTCACGTAGACCAGCTACAAGAAAGGGTTTCGAGTCATCAGGTGATCGGCCGTGAGACACCTACGTCACAAATGGAGGCGACACACACCGCCAGATGTGATCGACATGGCAACGCAGCCGCCGGGACAGCCGTGCTTGCCGCCTACACCGCCAAAACCAGCCCAGACGACTGAGGTCGCGTCTCCAGAGACGGCGACGGAACTACGACGGTCATCGAGAATCAGGCATCAGCCTAAACGCTTAGATTTGTGACTGTTGCGATTCTTAGATCGAACATAGTATATGCCAGTTGGCTACTTAGTTATTGACTTTTGCCAATTGGGCACACGCATTGCGATACTAGTTTTAAGTCGTTCATGTGCTTATCACGTTATCACTGAACTCTAATTAATGGCATTTCTGAACATTCTGAGTTTAACAGTACACTGTATGTTCTCAGCTACTGACGTTGGGAGGGATGTTGCATACGTAACTAGCACTCTCTCATACTTATGAGCCGACCCCCGGATATTGATCCGCTACGGGGTATACATTGAGTTTGCACGGAGTTCAATAAAGGTACATACACCACAGAATGATTGGCCGCAAAACGCCGAAAAAGACCAAGAACAACATGTAAAATAACACGAAGACTTGGATAAAAAATGTGGATGTATAACAGCAAGGCGTAGATAGACAACACTAAGGCGTGGGTAGACAACACGAAGGCGTGGATAGATAACACGAAGGCGTGGGTAGACAACACCAAGGCGTGGATATACAACACCAATGCGTGGATAGATAACACCAAGGCGTCGATAGACAACACCAAGGCGTGGACAGATAACACCAAAGCGTAAATAGATAACACGACGGCGTGAATAGACAACACGAATGCGTGGATAGACAACACCAAAGTGTGGATAGACAACGCGAAGGTGTGGATAGATAACACGAAGGCGTGGATGGATAACACCAAGACGTGGATAGACAACACGAAGGCGTGGACAGACTACACGAAGGCGTGGGTAGATAACACCAAGGCGTGGATATACAATACCAAGGCGTGGATAGACGACACCAAGGCGTGGATAGATAACAGCAAGGCGTGGATATACTATACCAAGGCGTGGATAGACAACATCAAGGCGTGGATAGATAACAGCAAGGCGTAGACATACAATACCAAGGCGTGGATAAATAACACCAAGGCGTGGATATACAATACCAAGGCGTGGATAGACAACACCAAGGCCTGGATAGATAACACCAAGGCGTGGATATACGATACCAAGGCGTGGATAGATAACACCAAGGCGTGGATATACAATACCAAGGCGTGGGTAGACAACACCGAGGCGTGGATAGACAATCATCTGACAATTCTCTCATCACTGCAGGAGTGACCCGGGGCTCTATATAAGGTCCTTTTCTATTATATATATATATATAAATATATAATAGAAAAGAACCTTATACATATATATATATATATATTGATTTATAATATATATATATATTATATATATATATATATATATAAATTATATTGTATATGTAACTAAACGTTTCTAATTACTTCTATGTCCTGATGATTCAAATTTATCAAGCTCACTGGGATCTTTCAATACACAATCTAATAATTTTTTGGATATTAATGCTGAATTGAATAAAATAAGTGTATGGTTAAAAGTAAACACACTTTCAGTAAATGTTAATAAATAAAAATGCATGATGTTCTATCATCCACAGAAACGACTTCCAAGGTTGCAGTTAAACATAGATGACACACCACTAGAATATAAAGATCATTTTAATTTTCTAGGATTAAAGTTAGATAAACACCTTAATAAAATAGCCACATTGATAAAATATGTAATAAATTGTGGTGAACAATTTGAATAATAAATAAACACAGCATGTTTTACGACAACAAGTTTTATTAACACTTTATAATGTACTTCTGCTTCCCATATAAATTACCGTCTGCTCGCATGGGGTGATAATCATACACACAATTATTAAACTACAAAACGAGCAATTAGAGTAATAACAAACATCTCATACACGGCACACTCCGAACTATTATTTATAAAGCCTTAATTTATTGAAAGTTGAAGACATATTTAATATTCAACAACTACGATTTGCTTATAAACATCATAATGATAATTTACCTACATATTTGCAGAATATACAAATTATTTGAAATACAGAATTACCCAGTTATAAAACCTTAAGTAGAAACGACGTTCACGTTGAAAGAGTAAACACGGAACTTACTAAGGAAACCATTATATATAGTAAGTATTGCTCATGTTTTGAACATCACTTAAAATTTAATCATAACCAAAATTCGCATTAATTCCCTGAATGGATTTACTTTGTATGCTAAACAATTCACCATCTTAAACTACGACGTTAAATATAACATCCTAAATTGCTAAACATGCCAAAATACTAACAACAAAAACAGGGAAATCAAGTGAATTTTTGAATATATCTTAAACGTTTATATACAGTTTGGTTTTTTATAATATTCTTCTTAAAGTGACTCCTGTAATTTATTTGAAAGATATGCGCATCCTGTGTAAACATTTACTTATTATTGTTACAGTTATTTTAAAATGCTGACAAAAGCTTGTTTTCTTTTTTGGTGATTTGAAATGAATACTGAGCACATTACGTGATTTTGTGATATGATATGTGTGTATATATATATATATATATATATATATATATATATATATATATATATACACACACATATATATATATATATATATATACATATATATATATATATATATTCATATATATATATACACACACACACACATATATATATATATACACACACACACACACACACATATATATATATATATATATACACACACACATATATATATATATATATATACACCCACACACACATATATATATATATATATATATATATATATATATACATATATATATACACACACACACATATATATATATAATAATTATTATTATTACTGTTATTAATTACACAAAGGTGGCTCTCATATTAATGACATTTTCATGTCTTAATGAGAGTCTCCTTGACCTTTCTATTTATATTTATGTTTCAATTTGAGAAACTTGTTCACATACGATGTATGTATGGTCTAAATAAATGCGTCTGTGTGTCTGTCTGTCTGTCTGTGTGTCTGTCTGTCTGTGTGTCTGTCTGTCTGTCTGTCTGTCTGTCTGTCTGTCTGTCGGTCTGATGATGGTAATGGTATGTTGTGGTGGAGGTGACATTGGTGGCGGTGTGCATGGCGACTGTAATGGTTGTGGTGAAGATGAAGGTGATGATGATATATAGGTACATTTGCATTACTGTCTGACGACGTTTGGTTCGATTATGTCCGGAAACTCCGTGTGTTTGTGATCTGCAGGTGCTCTGCAGTTGTACATAATTAATGACGCGATGAAAGACATGATTTTAACAGAAGAAACTCTCGTTTTTTTCCAAATCCATCATCAATTTTGTTTGCGTTACCTCCACTGATTGTTTTTTTAGCCTATGTCACAGTTAGCTAACGTCTCCTTTTATAAGAGTCCTGTGGTATTTACGACGGGGCATGCTGAAAACCCGATGACAACCTTCGCCTTTGGAATCACCAGGTAAAGGTTCGTCAGTGAACAAGTTTGCCTTGTTTTGTCCATGTTCTAAATTATTTTATTTTATTTGGCTGCGACGTTTCATTACGCTTAACAACCGAAATAATTATCTGGTGGAGTATTATATAATAATAATAATGTAACTGCTTTTGCGCCTAAATCCTCGGAAACCAAGCTCAGAGGCGCATCAGTACAAAAGGGTTAATCAACATTAGAATCGATAAGCCATATTGAAGTCGACAACAGATGGATCGATATGCCAAGGAGCTAAGGTGGATACGCAAGGTTATAATGATAAGTTTTAACTGCCGGCAAAGTTGTATAATATCTTCATCTGATGTAACACTAAGAGGGAGCATATTCCAGAGAGTTGGAGCTGCAATAGAAAATGCCCTAGTTCCAATATTAGTATTGACTATAGGAACAAAACGTAAATCAGAAGTAGATGATCGAAGTTGGATAGGCTTTTTACAGCAGTAAGCATTGAATATAAAGATGCTGGTTGCTTACATGAAAGTGCTTGATAGGTAATGGCAGAAATCTTAAAAATAAAACGATATCATACAGGACATCGCGTATCACAACCTGGATACCTAACGATGGGAAAAGATCTAGAGGAAGATCGGCGAGTGCATCGCCGAGATTAGAGCCTGGATGCTGATTCATCAACTTAAACTCAACAATGATAAAACTGAGTTTATCGTGCTGCAGTCACCGCACAATCTACGTGTTTACGGCAGCCCCAGCTTGGAACTACCTGGACTTACATTGCAATCAACAGATGCAGCGAGAAATCTAGGCTGTTACTTCGACCGACACATGCAGTTAGACCGCCTCGTCTCCAGCTACTGTTCTTCGGCCTACTACCATCTACGCCTGATCGGCAGAATTCGTCACCTGCTGACGCGAGACGCGTGCCATGCTGCAGTACACTGTCTTGTGCTAAGTCGCCTCGACTACTGCAATGCTCTACTCAGTGGATTGAACAATGGACAGACCAACCGACTTCAACGAGCACAGAACTCAGCCGCTCGCCTCATCAACCGCGTCAGACGGCGAGATCACATCACACCAATTCTGCAATCACTGCATTGGCAGCCGATCAGAATGAGAATTACTTTCAAGATATGTACTTACATATTTAAGATCCTGCATGGCTTAGCTCCGAACTACCTCAACTGTGCGATAGTTCGCAACGCGCCCACACATGCATTGCGATCGGCGAGTGACGCAACGCTTCTCGCGGTGATGGTGTCTAAGAGAACTATCGGACAGGGCAGCTTTGCAGTGACAGGCTCACATATGTGGAATAGCTTGCCAAAGTGTGTGCGATCGGTTGGAACATCGGCGGCTTTCCGGAAACAACTTAAAACCCATCTATTTCGCATGCACTACATGCCTTGATGCAAGCATTGCTGCAACATCTAAATGACACTGGTTTCTATTTTATAGTATTGATTGGTTTTAAATTTAATTGTTTGAAATTGTATTTTTACACTCTAATTTATTTATTTTTCTTTATGTATTTTGTTTAAATCTTAGCTTATATATTTAATTAATTTATATTTTAACATTTAGCCAACACGTCATTTTAGTATGTGAAGCGCTTTGATTAGTATTTACCTACTTAAAAAGCGCTATATTAAAAAACGGAATTATTTTATTATTATTATTATGATAGAGAGACGAACTAGACGAGTACAGATTTGGAAACGACATGCTGAGGCCTTCGCCCAACCACGTCCTTGTATCCTGTCTAATCATTCACAGACGTTTATTTCGTGTCGTGTAATGTTTTGTGTATTTCTTACGTGCGAAAATATATCAGCATAACCATTCAATTTCTTGAAGCTTTCTGTAACACCCCCAGTTAAGGTTTCTATATTTGTTAAACAACATTCGTGTGTTTGTTTGGAACTAAAAACTATAAATTCAGGAGTAATATGTAATAACTCATGATTATTTCTAAGGTATGTGTGTCCTTCTTACTGTAAGTAGCCTTGTGCCAGTGACAACTAGAATGCAGACGGTCGTGCTCGTGTGTCTGGTCGGTCTGTTGGCGTCGTCACTCGCAGATGACACGGCCAAGGCGGAGCAAGTCGACAACGAAGCCGGACTGGAGCGCAAGGTGAGGGAGGCGGGAGAAGACGTTTACACTGACGCTGCCAGTTACGAGGACGTGATGAGTCGACAGAAGATACACTGTGAGTAATTCTC